>CM034358.1:27102196-27112439 GCA_019925275.1 Mytilus edulis | reverse complement strand
TAATTTACATTCAGAGGGAACTGAAATTCTACAGTTATTATCATTTGGAGATAGAAACAAAAACGTAAGACATTTAGATAAATCGACAGTGTTCGTAGAAACAGATGCAGGACAGAAAATACCGATACACGTTCTAATTGTACCAATGATTGCCGTACCTTTGCAGAACAATATTCGCCACATCAACGGAATACTGAATTATTTATGGGGGCTAAAGTTAGCACATCCGGTAACACAGAAAAAGTCTTTCGAAATATCGTTATTGATTGGAGCTGACTACTACTGGGACTTAGTCGAGGATGAAGTCATACGGGGAAATGGTCCAACCGCCGTGAGGTCAAAGATAGGTTTCTTACTTTCCGGTTCAGTAAGCGACAAGAGGGATAACTCGTTGATGGGTTTTTTAATATTCTTGTTTCTCATAAAACGGAGAAGCATGATATAGAAACATTTTGGAGATTGGAATCAATTGGTATTAACTCTAAGGAAACAGACGAAGACTATACGGATTTTTTGGAAACACATCAAGACACTTCGATTGAACTCAGAGGTAATAAATACTTTGCAAAATTGCCATGGAAACAGGAACATGACGAACTACCATCAACCATACAGTTACAAGAAGAAGAACAGAGAACGTTATTAAGAAACTAAGTCAAGATCATAAACTACTTAAGAAGTATGGAGATATAACCGCCGAACAGGAATGCAGAGGATTTGTAGAGACAGTAGATGAAAAAGAACAAAAAGGCGGGAAAATTCATTACATTCCACACCACCCTATACACAAGGAATCTAGCACAACTCCTATACGAATAGTATATGATTGCAGTTGTCGTCAATCACTAAGTCATCCAAGTCTAAATGATTGTTTGATGGACACACCACCAAAATTAAATGACTTGACAAAGCTCCTAGTACAGTTTAGAGCCAACCAGGTTGCTACATGTACTGATATTGAGAAAGCTTTCTTACATGTTGGACTGAGCGAAGAAGATATAGACGTTACCCGATTTTTATGGCTTGGTGACCCTACAAATCCAGGAAGTCAGCTGAAAACTTATAGGTTCAAAGCAGTGTTATTTGGAGCGACATCTTCACCCTTTATACTCAACGCCACAATATAGAAACATTTGAAACAATTCGGAAACAGTGAAACAGCTAGAATTCTAGAAAGAGACGTATACGTTGATAACATATTCATTGATATTGTCGAGTATGAACAAAGAGGAAGATTTACTTACGTATTTCAAAGAGGCAAGGAGCCTGCTAGCTGGAGCTGAATTCAACTTGAGATCATGGAGTTCAAACAGTACTAAATTACTAGAATTAGCTAAAGAAGAAAACGTCCTTGATACGGATAAGTATACCAAAATACTTGGAATGTTGTGGAACAGTCGAAGCGATGAGATCTTTTACCCTAAGCGTGAAATTCCTACACCGGAACTACTTCATCATGTTACTACACGAGAAGTTTTGAAATATTCTTCAAAGATTTAAGATCCACTCGGCTTACTAAAGCCCGGTTACAATTAGAGCGAAGATCCTGATACAAGAGTTATGGAGATGTGGATTAGATTGGGACGAACTTATACCAGATAATTTAAAGACAACGTGGACAGATTTGACCAAAGATTTGGAAAAGGCAATATAATTCACTATTTCCCGATATTATTTTAGCAAGCCATCAACATCAACAGAATTAGTACTTCACGTATTTACAGATGCAACAGTCCAAAAGCGTACGGCGCAGCAGCTTATTTGAGTAACGAAAACGAAACAACTTTAGTAATGGCGAAACCAGAGTAGCACCAGTCAAATGGTTAACCCTCCCACAACTTGAACTTATGGCTGCAATCATCGACGCACGACTAGCTGCACATATTCATTCAACACTTAATTATCCAAAAATTGTATTTTGGTCAAATAGCAGCATTGTACTTAATTGGCTAACATTTACGAAGACTTTGAAACGTTTTATAGCCAATCGAGTGAAGGAAATAACAGAATTGACGCATTCATACAAATGGCGGTATTGCCCTACTGATAACAAACCGGCATATCTTCTTACACGAGGACTTACAATTGAACAATTTGACCAGAGTATACTTTGGCGGAAAGGACCAAATTGGTTAGTAGATAGTACAAAATGGCCAGAACTAAACAGCACAAAAAACACCGTTTTGACGTCACTGGTAGATGACATAGAAAATGAAGAGGAATTGGACAACTTGGATATGACGCACCAAAATAGTCTAGGCAGTATAACAAACATATTGGATATTTTGAACTATGGATCTTACATGAAGTTATTACGTATTACCGCCTATGTCATCCGTTTTATCAGTAACTGTAGACGGGATAGGATTTCCAGAAAAAGCGGACCACTGGAGGTCAATGAAATTCAAACAGCAGTAAATACTTGGATTCTAGATTGTCAAGAGTCTACGTATACAGATGAAATGTCATATCTGAGAGGAGCACAACACAGACACACAAATAAAGTACCCAGAGTCCGACAATTGGGACTTTTTTTTAGACGAATCCGGTCTTATCTTATCTTATACCGGCAAATCATCCGTTAACTAGACTTATTGTATTGGACGAACAAGAACAATTACTTCATAGTTAAGGAGGCTCGAGGGTATAAAAATTTCAGAAAAAAATCAAACATTCGTTTTTCATTACAAATTTTATTTATTTCCTTTTGTAGTTATTACTTTATCATATGGTACAAAACTCATTCAAAACAATCAATTCGTGTTGGCCCCAGATGACTTTCAAAATGTATACATCATTGAAAAAGTTCCAAATTATCTCCCTTTGGTGGAAAAATGCCATTTTTTGTCTCTAAAATTGAAATATCTTTTTCAACTCATCGGTGACCTATCTTTTTGAATATAATTTCCATATAAGCTGTACTTAAACTAAATTATTGTAAAATTTTAGCAATTTCTGTAATAAATTTCTTTTTTTTATTTCGATATTACCTTTATTTCTCCTATTACTTCAACAGAAAAAAAACGCCTTTACAAAAATGTATGCTTCTTTCGAAGGCAGATTGTGAGCGCAAATGAACGGTGACCCCACTTTTTTATTTTATTTTTCTATTAACTATAAGATAAAGTTCATTTATAGAAAAATATAGAGAAATCCTATATAAATGATTTAGACCCGCGAACCCCCTTAAATGAATGCTACAGTCACTTATATTAGACAAACGTTTTGGATACCAACTATTCGATAGTATGCAAAGAAATTACCCCGCAAATGCGTTATTTGCCGCAAAGTGAATGGAAAATCGTACGTTGCACCAGACCCACCACCTATACCAAAAATCAGATTCCAGGAAGCACCCCCCTTTACAGTCACTGGAGTGGACTTTACAGGAGCATTACTTGTAAGAGACGAATATAGAATTTTAACAAAAGCATATATGCCTGTTTACCTGTGCTTCTACCAGGGCCGTTCATCTAGAAGTGGTACCGAACCTAACCGAACATTCATTTGTTCAAGCTTTCCGGCGTTTCGTAAGCCGCAAATCAATACCTAAGACACTTATATCAGATAATGCAACTACTTTCATTGCAGGAGCAGAGGAACTAAAAAGATTATGTGAATCGGCAACACTAAAAGAAACGTTGTCTATACGAGTAATAGAATGGAAGTTCATACCAAAACGCGCACCTTGGTATGGTGGATTCTGGGAGAGACTTATTGCGCTTACAAAGACAAGCTTGAAAAAGACACTTGGACGAACTCAAATTAGTATGGAAACTCTACAGACTGTCGTGACAGAAATAGAAAGAATTTTAAGTGACAGGCCACTTACATATTTTCATCAGATATCAGAGATTGCGAGACGTTAACCCCCGCTCATCTTTTGTATGGTAGAAGAATATCAGCGCTGCCATATCCGCAAATAGACATCGAGGAATTCAACGATCCAACCTATATGAATCATAAAGAACTCAACAAATGTGCGCACAGACAAATTTTAATAATACAACACTTCTGGACCAGATGGAAGTCCGAATACTTAACTTCATTGCGCGAATTTCACAAAACTTTAGGAAAAAACGAACAATCTATTCAAATTGGAGACCTAGTTCAAATACATAATGAATCGCTTTGAGTCAATTGGAAACTAGGTATAGTAAATAAACTTATCAGAGGCAATGATGGACATGTACGAGCACTACGGATACAGACAAGCAATGGTGAGACATCCCGACCAATCGTTAAACTATTTACGTTGGAGGTATCGTGGACACATTCGGCTGCTATAAGCGATCACACTGACGAGCAACATGAAGACACAACGCAAAGAAGTACTAGACCGAAACGAAATGCGAGCATCAAGGCCCTGGAGAAGATACGAAAGTGGATAACCAATGTAGACGAAAAAGATGAAGAAGACTAGAACTTTAACAATTTTAAAAAGGACTTTCGAAGTTAATTCATTTTTTTCATTTATGTGAACAAGAACTTAATTTAACGTAATTCAATTTAGTTCATTCATCGAGATAGAGACTTTTTTAATTTTATTTATTCACAAATATGGACAGTTAAAGTGAAATTTAAGATAATTTGCACTTGTTGCGGCCCCCAGTATGTCGAGATTATTGCGGGATAACGACGTTCCTTAGTATGTACATTCCCATTGGCGACGTTGGCGACTTCAGTGACGTCGTCGTGGACTTTTTGAGTTGTTATTAAAAGTTATGGCTGAACAGACGTGTTTGTTTATAGTAGCGAAAATATCATACTTTTAACCTCCACAGACAGAAACCAATCTAACGCCGTACAGTAAACGTAGTAGTAGGCGTATTCTCGCGTTAACATGCACTCCAAAACCCATTGTATCATTGGTATGCCGATTAACGTCCGAGGGCTGTATCCTAGGCGTTCGATAATTGACCTTCATTTCACTTCCTCGCGTCTTTGGTCCTGATAATGCTTACTGTCATCTTTCGAACTACGTCCAAGACTCATCTAGCAGTACTCCATCATCGAGGTTATCGGGCTGCCAAGCTGACCAAACTGGCCCTGAAAGCAGCCGTTGTGAAGAATAACATCAAAATAGTAAACATACCAAACCAAAACATCTCATAAAACCAAGATGGCGACCTCCAAAATGGCGACCACCACCTGTTCCTGACCGATGCCGGCAAAAAATATTTAAATGCTCCCCAAACTTGTGTTGTTTCCATCTAGTTGTAAAATCGTGAACATGGCATGTGAATTTTCATCAGCAAGCAGGTTCTTGCACAGCTTAAGGATAAAAGCATGGCTGATTGACAAAATTCAATGATGCAGTACTACCATAAAGATAATAAATAGTATTTTTTTTCACTAATTTATTGACATTATGTCATAATACTTGTTGTAACATATTTTATTTTTGTATTCAATTAAATCATTTAAAGGACAATGTACTATTCTTTTTCACAAAGACCAACAAACAGTTGGGACCCCCCCCCCCCCCCCCCCATTATGAGTGGTGTTCCTTAAATGAGGGACTGTCCCTAAAACAAGGGGTCATTTTACAGTTGAAAAAAAGAAAGAAAATTTTTAGGATTTTTTACTCAAAAGTGGAAAAATTCATTATATTTGAAACAACTTTTCTAAATGAGGGGTCAAATTAAAAAAGAAGATATAAGTTTAGAAACATCACAAATTCTTTTAACATGTTTTGACCATTTAATACTTAATAGATGCATAGTTCTTTGGGAAAAGTTTCATCAAAGTAATATGAATATAAAGGTGCTCATTTTTTACAGTGGGTTTCAATGTTCTTCCAATGAGGGTTACCCCTCATTTGGAGTGTTGTTCCCAACCTGTTAAAGGTCCATCTTTGTGCATAATTCAAAACTGGAAATTTCAACAAGCATCTAATATTCTTACACAAGAAATAAACCCTGGTCTGCTAGCTACATGTTCATCTTTTCTGCCTATTTAATAACTAGAATCATGCAAACAGACTTAAGAAAAAGGCATGTAAGTTCATCATACAAATATGACACTTTTTCTAGACAATCCAGATCGTGCAAAATACTTCGCTAAAAATGGATACCTTTAAAATTGTTGTGACGCACTAAATACCCCCACGGGAAATTTCAAAAGTTGGCGGGTATGTAACAAGTCTTACTATTTTTATGCCTCATTTATGGGCATAATATTTTCTGGTCTGTCTGTCCGTCCTGCTTCAGGTTAAAGTTTATGGTCGAGGTAGTTTTTGGTGAAGTTGAAATCCAATCAACTTGAAACTTATATATATAAATATTGATTTTGTTATCAGTAAATTAAAAGCTAACTAAATATTACAAGTATGTTATATACATATACATGTTCATGGATCTACAATTTGTCGATACCTGTAACTTGTCATTGCACAAGGTCATGTTTTTCTCTGGCTGTTTATGACCTCTTTACACTAAATCCATTGGATGTTGGATATGTACGGATTGATAGTTTAGTCTTAGATGCATGATTTTTTTATTAGTTGTTAGTGGCTTTGAACTAGCTGTTATACCACTGTCCCAGGTTAGGGGGAGGGTTGGGATTCCGCTAGCATGTTTAACCCCGCCACATTATTTATGTATGTGCCTGTCCCAAGTCAGGAGCCTGTAATTCAGTGGTTGTCGTTTGTTTATCGTTCATTTTTTTTTTATATAAATAAGGCCTTTTTTTTTTATAAATAAGGCCGTTAGTTTTCTCGTTTGAATTGTTTAACATTGTCTTATCGGTGTCTTTTATAGCTGACTATCCGGTATGGGCTTTGCTCATTGTTGAAGGCCGTATGGTGACCTATAGTTGTTAATGTCTGTGTCATTTTGGTCTTTTGTGGATAGTTGTCCCATTGGCAATCATATCACATCTTCTTTTTTATATTAGTACACATGTGTTCCTTATGATATGATCTTTCTAATTTTACTGCCAAATTAAAGATTTTACCTAATTTTCACAGTCCACTGAACATAGAAAATGATTGTACGGATGGGAAATCCATGTACTTATGACACATTCTTGATTGAAGAAAAAAACCCATCATAACGATAATGGAACAAAGCAGGCTGGGTTAGTGGGACTGCTTTTATGGTAATTCAAGTTACCTTTTATTCACCTTCTTCCACCTCAGAGCTATCAGCTCTTTGATTAGATCTTTGACCACATTTATTTTGTGTCAGAAACATATATTATGTCAAAAATTTGATCACTGTCAAAATTCAGTTAGTATCAAGCTTGAATACTGTGTCCAAACTTGCCCCAACTGTTCAGGGTTCAACCTCTGCAGTTGTATCAGGCTGTGCTTAGCGAAGCATTTTATTGGTTAGTATCTTGAATATTATTATTGATAAAGATAAAATGTAAACAGAAAAAATGTTCAGCAAAGTAGGATCTACAAATAAGTTTATATTACTAAAATTGTCTATTGACCCCTTAAGGATTTATTGCCCTTATAAAAACAATTTTACACAATTTGTTAATCATGTTTTCTTCTTTTAAAAAATCTTCTCTGAAACTACTGATCCAAATTAAACCAAACTTAAGCTTAAGATTTGTAAAAGACATTTAGGATTGTTTGTTATTTTATGTAGTTTAAACCATGAAAAGTTCTAGATCAAGTAAGAATTTTGTTCCATTACAATGAATTTTTAACCGGTAGGGGACTATGTATTGTCATGCAATACTCATAGAATGCTTGTTATTATAGATAAAGGTAAACTGTTAACAGCAAAAGTTTTCAGCAAAGTAAGTTTTTATGACCGAAATTGTCAATTGACCCCTAAGGAGATATTGTCCTCTGAAAACAATTTTCAGAATTTGTTCATCTTACTTTGCTATGTTTGCTTAGGTACTTTAAAAAATCTTCTCCTTTGTAACTGCTTCATCAATTTCATCCGAACTAATGGGCTAGTATCTAGTATGAAATTTGTATTTTATTTTCCTGTAAACATCAAGAAACATAGTCACTATGGCTAAAATGGAACATAGGGGTAACATGCATTTTCTTGCTTTAGGAGGATTTATGACAATTAAATTGGATTTTTAAGACACTCATTAATATATATTGAAAAGCAAAAATAATCATTATTGAAAGATTTAAGCAAAACAAATCAGGTGAGCGATTCTGGCTGTTAAGAGGCTCTTGTTTTTTTATTTTATCAAATGATCCAAGGATTCAGGATATTTGATAGTTGGTGGCAGGGGCGGATCCAGGAATATATAAGGGGGGGGGGGGGGGGCGTTGAGTAAATTATAGAAACTTTTTTGAACCTTTTTTTGGCTAAAATCACGTAAAATAAAAATAAAAAAAAAGTGAAAGTAAAGGGGGGGCAGACGCCCTCTACGCCCCCCTTGAATCCGCCACTGGGTAGGTCAAAGGTAAACTGGAATTGTAAAACCTCATTTACACATTGCCTTATATGGCAACATTCCATGTCTTCGTGTCATTACATGGATCTCCCTTCTGTTCCCTTTCAAATAAACGGTAATTAAATGATAATTGTATGACTATGAATGCTTATATTATATAAGGTTAATATTATCCGTCTGAATCTGTATTATAGAATCCCAAGTGGGTTTAATAGTACCTTGTTTGGAAAAAAAAATAATTATGAATATGCATTGATTGAATTGAACTTTGGCTTATCTTGACAGTTCCATTGTATCTACTGCATGTTGTATCTCTAAATATCCAGTCTAATAGGCAAAGGGCATAACTAAAATGTCCTCAAATAAAAGCAATACAAGGACTAAATTTAATGGTATACCAGAAGCTGAAGGCTATCATATTTTCATCTGGGCAAATATTATAAGTTATATGGTTCGCTACTGACCCCATACGGATCCATAGAGGGTTAGTAAAATCCATAGGGGGTGAGGCCGGAGGCCGAGTCCCCTGTGACATTTATTCACCCTCTATGGATCCGTAGGGGGTTAGTAGTTAACCGTATAACGAATTTATCGCAGGCTGGACCTTTTCTACTGCGTTTTGTTGAAAAATAAACAACGAAACACAACAACATTAATAGATGACTTCACCATTAACGCGTCATGAACCCCCTATGAAATTTACTAACCCCATACGGTCTCATAGGGGGTCACAACGTGACGGCGTTAAACCACTATATAATCACAACGTGATATTTTACCCGCGGTGCGATAAATAGAGAATAATACATGGCAAAATCCGTATCATATGCCGTATCATCCCGAGATGTCAATATCAGCCAGAGGGCTTTTAAGCCCGAGGGATGATATTGGTCGAGGGTGATACGGCATGTGATACGGATTTTGCCATGTTTTATACGCTTTATCATATATTCAACACTAGAGTAAGAATATTTATTATTCCAATCAAGGGCCCTTGATGGGCAGCATAACATGCCGATCTAACATGTACACATAAAACAATACATCATGATTTGTAACAGAAAAACATTTTACATGTGAACTGCTTTCTAATCCCTAGCACCTGGATTACCTTCGTTTTTTCTTTTTTCTTGTTTTAAACGCTTTAAAAGAACTGCTCGATTACTCATCCGAAGCACATGGGTTACCTAACAATTTGCGTGCTGTTGTTTTAATTTTTTGTTTTTGTTTTGTATGGTATTTCATTGAGTTCTTTTTTTATAGTTGCATTTCTTGTGTCAGAAATATGATAACACGACGTTTGTGACGTCACATTCCAAACCATGACGTCATTCAATAAATTGCGTCACGCCGGATGACGTTATTGGG
Source organism: Mytilus edulis (assembly GCA_019925275.1). Classification (NCBI taxonomy): domain Eukaryota; kingdom Metazoa; phylum Mollusca; class Bivalvia; order Mytilida; family Mytilidae; genus Mytilus; species Mytilus edulis. Next base: position 27,102,692 of record CM034358.1, on the reverse strand, counting down.
ACCCATTTTGAGGGGGAAAACAAATCTGAAGAAGCTTGCATAAATCAAAATGGAGTTTATGTAAATATGAAAAAAAATAATATAGTAGGGGTGTGATAAAGGGTATGATAAAGGATGCGCATCAAAGTTGTGCTATATGGATTAAACAACAGGCTATTTATCAAATATTCAAATCTACTGTATTTACTACTAAATATATGATAAATTTTATTATACTGATCGGCCAGCTGGCCACTGGAAAATATCCAGCATCTTTTTTTGCAAATTAATTTTATTTTATAGTGTCTTTCAATTAGGGGCTCTTTATACATGTAGCTTGTTAAGTGTGAGCTAAGGCTTCATGTTGAAGGCTGTACTTTTGACCTAAAATGGTTGGCTTTTTATACGACCGCAAGATTTTTTTGCGTTCGTATATTGGTATGACGTTGGCGTCGTCGTCGTCCAAAAACACATTGGTTTTCGCACAATAACTTTAGTTTAAGTGAATGGATCTCTA
>CM034358.1:27067287-27102096 GCA_019925275.1 Mytilus edulis | reverse complement strand
TCATAACATATATGAGAAGAACATAACCCGTGTCATGCCAACAACTGTTTTTAGAATAAATGTGTTTAGTTCCGATGCAAAGACCTTATCAGTGACTCAATATTAACGCCAAAATATGCAATCTTTAATGACTGGACAACAGTATCGTAATTATATCCCTTCTTAATAAGTCTATTCAAAGGTTTTGTAAGTTTCTGAGGTGAATACTGACACCTTTGTGCTTTATAAAGAATATTACCATAAAAAATTGGATATGAAATACCTGAACGTATTAGAAGTCTGCATGTTGAGCTATATTTACGAATGATGTCTTTATACCGATGATAAAATTTAGTGAATGTTTTGACTAGTTTGTGATATCGAAAACCCTGGTGTAATAATTTTTCAGTAATACATAAATTTCTCTCGTTAAAATCTAAAACATTGTTACATACACGAGCGAATCGTACAAGTTGAGATATATAAACACCATAAGATGGTGACAAGGGAACGTCACCATCTAAAAACGGATAATTAACGATAGGAAATGAAAAATCATCCCTTTTATCATAAATTTTAGTATTCAGCTTTCCATTAGTGATATAGATATCAAGATCGAGAAAAGGGCAGTGGTCATTGTTAGTATTAGCTTTATTTAAAGTAAGTTCAACAGGATAAATTTCATTAATATACATACTGAAGTCGTCATTATTGAGAGCCAAAATGTCATCCAAATATCTAAAAGTATTATTAGATTTGTTTATCAGATGTTGTTTCGATGGGTCTTTGCTTATTTTTGTCATAAATTGTAACTCATAACAATACAAAAACAGGTCCGCAATAAGTGGTGCACAGTTAGTCCCCATTGGAATTCCGATAATCTGACGATATACGGAATTTCCAAAGCGAACAAAAATGTTATCTAGTAAAAATTCAAGGGCATATATAGTATCAAAGCATGTCCAATTAACATAGTTTTTTTGTTTATTGCTACTAAAAAATGACCTAAAAGAGTTTGAACATATATATTCACATTCTGATTTTTTGAATGCCCATTTAATTAGGTGTGTGAATTTTTTCTTAATGAGAATGTGAGGCAATGTGGTATACAGGGTAGAAAAATCAAAACTTTGAACAGATTCAAAATCACCAATATAAGCATGCAATTTATCAAGTACTTCCAACGAGTTCTTGACACTCCAAAAGTAATTTATTCCACTATTTTCGAAGGCCTTATTTGAACAATTTATTATCAGGTTTTTAATTGTACCAAGTGTGCTGGTAAGAAGAATAGACAATTTAGTAGTTGAACAATGGCTTGAAGACGAAATAAATCTATATTTGTAAGGGGTTTTGTGTAGCTTCGGAAGCCAATACATAGTTGGGACTTTCATTGTATTTGGCTCTGCTTGTAAAGCGGTGGCTAAAAGTTTATGTTTGTTACAGATTTCGTTTTCTGAAAATGGAGTCAGTTGGAATGTTGGTGAATTTGTGATTTCCTTTTTCAGAACCTCAATGTAAAATTTACGTCAAACAATAATAATATTATTAGCAGCTTTATCTGCCTGGACAAAAACAAATTCCTTGGCTAGTTCTTTTAGTTTATGTTTGATACGAGAAATAGGTTTATTGTGGTTATTGTTTATAGTAAAATGTTCTTTAAAATGTTGAATACGTATATCAACTATCTTCATTACTGAATTAAAAAAAGAATCCAAAGATTTTTTGTCAGCTTTTTCCCGTTTTATCCATTTCATACAGTAAGTATGGAGTGAGTCGTGGATGATATTACGACACTCATTCCAATTAATAATTGACGGGGGACGATATTTAGGTCCTTTACTGAGGAATGATTTTAACTCTCGGTCTTGAACGATGTTAAGATCTCCTGTTATAACATGGGAGATGGGTGCATAAATATATTCGGAATTACTGCAATTACATGAATTAGGTGTATTTTCACTGATATTAACATCTTTACACAATTGACTATAATTAAACACAAATTTCCGGGTAGATTTCTTGTAAATATAACAAATGAGAGGTAGCTCAGTATTGTCAAAATATCCAGGAATTTGTTCTTTAACAGAATGGTCGTTAAATATACCGGCAATATTTACAAAATCAAAGCCTTTATTGACATACTTAATTTTAATAAAATGTTTTTTATGATCTTCAGGGCGATCAATTTTGGGAAATAATTTAGAATAACAATATGCCATAATAATTTGAACAATTTCATACTTAGGACTGCTATATGAAATTGTGTTGCAATCCTCCAAAATTTTATTTAACTTATTAACCGGTAACGAACAGAGTTTTGTTAACAGATAATGTCTGCCGTTGTTTTTTGAAATAGAAATTAGGTCCGAAATATTGGTATGATTGGCCCGAAATTTTCTTTGATTGCGATTTGTTCTACGACCGTGAGAACGTTTTTTACGAACAGTTTTATAAACTATATCCAAAATGTTAACGGAATTGGTTCTAGATATATTACCAATTCCCATGATATTATCATTTAGACCGAGAGGGTAAACTGTCTGTAATTTTTTAATCCAATTTAATTCAATTATTTTCCGTGATCGTACAAAATTTTAATGCGATTCACCAGGCTGCTTATTTACTACTTCTAAAACATGTTTAACTCCACCACATTCTGTATGTATGTCCCAAGTCAAGAGCCTGTAATGCAGTGGTTGTCGTTTGTTTGTGTGTTACAATTACATTGTCAAATGTTGTTCTAGATATACTCTGTAAGTAACTTAATATTTGGTTTAAAGATTAGAATTACTTTGTCACAGGCTGTTGAAGACTGGACCTATGTGAGCAAAGGAGTAGGCCCTTATAAGACCCCTTTGTCCCAAAAATATTGCATTTTTACAAATTAGTTGTAAATTTAAAGTAAACATGAGCTATTAACTGGAAAGAAGAATACATTTGTTACATAAATATGGGCTGATTTTGACAATACAATGCACACACACAAAGCTTGAAGACTACTTCAAATGTTTATGCTGATACACAGCTTGGTTTGTGTTTCTCAAACACTGTTTTCATGCACTGATGCATTTATGTTGATAGTTTTGATAAAATTCATAGTAGTTTGTCAGTTCTTCTTCCATAGGAGTTTGAATGTCTAATTAGTAGCTTCTGTCTAGGTGTTACACAATTTCTCCTAGAATGGAGGAAATAACTTGGAGAAGAATAAGACAAACTAAAACACAGATGATTAAAACATTTCTCAGTGGTGCTAGTTTGTAGTATATTTTGTTCTTTCTCGAAAGGTGCAAGTAAAGTTCTGTCTCTTGAATGTTATGGGTGCTCAAAGAAGGAGGACATAAGTAAGAGAAGACAATCTAAAACATTCTGATGAATTAAAACATATCTTCAGTGGTGCGAGTTTGTAGTTTTTTTCTCAAGTAGTGAGACAGTGTGGCGCGGCTGCTCCTATAAAGGTCGACTTTACTATAGTCTAGCTAATAGCTAAGAGAAGGAGAAAACAATCCAATAATTTCTTCGAGTTTGTTATATTTTTTTTCCTTCAGTTTGATAAAGTAATAATAAGTGAGAGTGTTTGAGTGGTGTGAGTTAGCCTAGGACTGAGTTGTCATAAATTCATGACAAATTGAACAGAAAACCATTTCCGCCTGCTTACAAAACATTATCAGTAAATAACCAGCTATCATGGCTATTGGACTTTATTTGGGGTTTATATATATATAATTAACTAAGCTATTTTAATTAAAGCAATTACTATATTAAGTTATAAAGTACATTGCATATACTTAGTCATCTTATGGTTTATATATTTCTCGATCAACTTGTAAAATTGGCTCGTGTATGTAACAACATATTAGATTTTAGCGAGAGAAATTTATGTATTACTGAAAAATTATTACACCAGGGTTTTCGATATCACAAACTAGTCAAAACATTTACTAAATTTTATCATCAGTATAAGGACAAAATTCGTAAATATAACTCAATATGCAGACTTCTTATACGTTCAGGTATTTCACATCCAATTTTTTTATGGTAATATTCTTTACAAAGCACAAAAATGTCAGTATTCACCTCAAATGCTAACAAAACCTGTAAACAGACTAATTAAGATGGGATATAGTTACGATACTGTTGTCATGTCATTAAAGATTGCATATTTTGGCTTTAATATTGATTCACTTATGTATAGGGTCTTTGCATCGGAATTAAACACATTCATTAAAAAACCAGTTGTTGGTATGACACGGGTTATGTTCTTCACATATATTTTATGATGGTATAATGCAAAATCCCTAACAGCAGGGGCATTTGTTTTATTTGAGGACATTTAAGTTATCCCCTTTGCCTATTAGACTGGATATTTAGAGATACAACATGTAGTAGATACAATGTAACTGTCAAGATAAGCCAAAGTTCAATTCAATCAATGCATCTTCTCATATATGTTATGATGGTTATTTAACCCCGCCACATTATTTAAGTATGTGCCTGTCCCAAGTCAGGAGCCTGTAAATTCAGTGGTTGTCGTTTGTTTATGTGTTACATATTTGTTTTTCGTTCATTTTGTTTACATTAATAAGGCCGTTAGTTTTCTCGTTTGAATTGTTTTACATTGTCTTATGGGGCCTTTTATAGCTGACTATGCGGTATGGGCTTTGCTCATTGTTGAAAGCCGTACGGTGACATATAGTTGTTAATGTCTGTATCATTTTGGTCTTTTGTGGATAGTTGTCTTATTGGCAATCATACCACATCTTCTTTTTATATGATGTTATGATGGTATGATACTAAACCCCTAACGAGAAGGATTGTGCCTGATATTCATATGATGAAGACATAATTTTTAAATCTGTTTAATTGAGGTCTGGAGCTGGCATGTCAGTAACTGCTAGTAGTCTGTTGTTATTTATGTATTATTGTCATTTTGTTTATTTTCTTTTGTTTCCTATTCTGACATCGGACTCGGACTTGAGTTTTACTGTACGTATTGTTAAGGTCTTTCCCCTACGTGAGGAAAGACCTTATTGTTTTTCTAATGTTTTTTTTTCTTTTTAAGGTCTTTCTCCTACGTGAGGAAAGACCTTAATATTGTTTTTCTAATGTTTTTTCTTTTTCTTTTTTTTTCTTCCAACATTTTTTTGACATGGCCTCCTCATGTTTCTTTTGAAGTTGTCAAGACCAAATATTAACCATCGATAGACATCATCATGAGGTATTACCAAATGACCCTGTTAAGGATTTCATCATCCCCTTTATCAGTTATCTCCCCTTTATTCGTTTTTTTCAATATGGTGCCCTCTCTTTGTTTTTGAAGATATCATTACCTTATTTGGACAATTAGTAGGTTTCATCATGATGTAATACTGTATGAGGCTGTGTAGGATTTTATCATCCATTTTGAGAGTTATTCCCCCTTGAAGCAATTTCTTTTATTTGTATTTTTTTTTCTCAAAAAGTATTAAAGATAGAATCGAATTGAAAACAACAACATGTACATCCCTTTTACAGGAAAGACCTTTCAATTGTTTGTAAATTGTTTTACAAACAATTGAGATACTAGTTGTGCATTTGTTTTTCTACATTGGCAAGAGGTATAGGGGGAGGGTTGAGATCTCATAAAATATGTTTAACCCCGCATCATTTTTGCTTCTGTCCCAAGTCAGGAGCCTCTGGCTTTTGTTAGCCTTGTATCATTTTTAATTTTAGTTCCTTGTTTATATTTCGGAGTTAAGTATGACGTCCATTATCACTGAACTAGTATACATATTTGTTTAGGGGCCAGCTGAAGGACGACTCTGTGTGCGGGAGTTTCTCGCTGCATTTAAGACCCATTGTTGGCCTTCGGCTGTTGTCTTCTCTATGATCAGTTTGTTGTCTCTTTGACACCTTCCCCATTTCCATTCTCAATTTTAATTTTACTAACTATTTATTGTTATTATTACTTCAGATGATCGTCTCCACAAATACAAACTGGCTTAAAAATTTTGGTCGCCAAATTTATAGTATAGGTATATATTGAGAATGAACAAGAATGTGGCCAAAATCCATCTGAAAAGTGACGTTTTATGACATACTTGATATATTTTTCATATCTAAGCTGAGCATCTGAAATGGTGAAATCAGTTTTAATCTATTACATCAACTAATTGAATTGACTGTAGAAGACATGTACTTTAAATTTTATAAGGCCAACATTATCCTTACATGACCTCCTCCTCAATTGTATAAAGCCAAAATTAGCACTAAAGGATTTTTGAAATAATGTAGTAAATGTTTTGAATATTGATGAAAGCCCAACACATGACAAAATTTTCATAGAATATTGCTTGATGGGGAATTGTTTCCAGTCATTTGTTTTGACTGACCTTAAGCTTGTGGTCAAAATCTCTGCTTCATGTCAGTGCTTGCATGTTCTAGATTCAGCCTAAAACAGATTACCCATCTTTTGGGTAGAATATAAGAAATCTGCACTGAAGATTGAGTCCTGTACATGTTATAAAAAAATACAAAAATATTGTACAAATTATAATTTGTATTTTGACTTTGTACGAATTTTAATTTGTACAAAAAGTGCTTGTACAAATTACAATTTGTACAAAATAGGACAAAAATTCACTTACAACTTGTACAATAATTGTTCATATGGATTTTGGCGAAAAAAGCATTGATATACATTATTGAATTGCTTGCTACGTTCTAAATGACCAGACAGTACACCTAAGTTACAAAATTCAAAAGTAGTTCTTTATCATTCGTTTGAGCAGGTGATCTAGTGATTTTTGGTATCAGGTATTGCAAACCATCTTTTGACTCTCAAATCGATAACGACCTGTTTTACAGGCATTTTAACTGTTCCATATAGCGAGCGTTGAAGCTCCGGAACCGTTACTGTGAATAAACATGTGTATTTAACTGCTTCAGTCAGACTTTAAGACAAAATAAATATCCCAGAAATTTGGTGAGGAATATGACTATGCTAAAGTCAGGAATATGTCAGTTGTTTTTTGGCGAAAAAAGCATTGATATACATTATTGAATTGCTTGCTACGTTCTAAATGACCAGACAGTACACCTAAGTTACAAAATTCAAAAGTAGTTCTTTATCATTCGTTTGAGCAGGTGATCTAGTGATTTTTGGTATCAGGTATTGCAAACCATCTTTTGACTCTCGAATCGATAACGACCTGTTTTACAGGCATTTTAACTGTTCCATATAGCGAGCGTTGAAGCTCCGGAACCGTTACTGTGAATAAACATGTGTATTTAACTGCTTCAGTCAGACTTTAAGACAAAATAAATATCCCAGAAATTTGGTGAGGAATATGACTATGCTAAAGTCAGGAATATGTCAGTTGTTTTTTTGCCGTTTTTTATCAATGTTTTTTTTCAACAAGGATCTTTGTTTTATGACTAGGCATAACACTTAACGGAAATCAGTTGAGACAATCTAAACTTTAAAAACAAAATAAAATTTATGCAGAGCAGACAGACGGACTTTTGTTTTATAAGAAAACTAGTTGGTGTAGTATTATAAAATCATCAGACCCAATGGCATTGAACCATCAATCATTTCACAAACAAAAGTGAAGCAGAATAAGTCATGTAAATCCAATCTTTTGATGTACCAATTACAAATATAAATTATCACTTGCTTAAAGAAAGATTTGATTGTTTTCATGGACATTTAGAAATAACGAATAAGTGGCAACAAATCTTTTGAGATCCTTTTCATTATCATCAAAACGCTGTACACGATCTTTCACGATACAAAATATGAAATTTTACAAATATAATCGTTTGCAAAGTTTCTGAATAAAAAAAAAATACCTCAAAATAACGATAAGAACTAATCAAGCAGTACTATTGAATGATATATATTTTTTTAAGAAAAAGACGTTTATCTATTAAAAATTTGAAAAAAATCCTATTTGTTTACTTTTTTTTTTCTCTCAAAAATTTCGAAGATCAACCTGCCTTTTGTAGTTGTGTATAAACGGTGTATTATGATGATAAGGTTTAGTGTGTGGTCAATTAATTACAATTCTATCATGTGAATCATTGCATTTTTCACCAAAATTCGTATTTAAAACTGTTGTACAAGTTATAAGTGAATTTTGGTCAAATTTTGTATGTAATTTGTACAGGCACGTTTTGTACAAATTATTTGAACAAAGTCAAAATACAAATTATAATTTGTACAATATTTTTGTACAAATTATAATTTGTACAAAATGATAACTTGTACACAACATATATATTAATCAAATCAAATCAAATTATTTTATTGCCATATAAATCAAAAACATGATCTGTGAAAAACATAACATATATACAAAAATACACAATACAATATTAAAATACAAAATGTATGAAAGATATCAGGAGGTTTAAGTCACTTGAATCAACATTTGCATTTGTTTATTATTGCAGCAAGATCCAGGGATATTCTTTTGAAAATGTTACCATGGATTCCTTTGAGAGCAGTGTCACCAGCATGTAAGTTTGTATGCTTTATAGAACAAATTTAAAAGGAAATAAGAAAATTGCGTAGGTATGTATATATGAGACAACATCAAGTGAGAATATAAAGAAAACTGAAAACTGAAACCATGTTCCGTAAATTAATATGAGCATTTTATTGATAAGTTTTATGTTTTAATCATAACATATTTACCTCTAGATAATTCCCTTATATTTACCTTGTATAAGAGTTCATTCTCCCCTACCAAGCAAGAGTCAGCTATCATCCCTATAAAGCATTTAGAGGAAATCTGACAGGTACAAATATTAAGCAGGTGAAAATCTATCTGCCCTGAAATTGTCAGATGAATCAGACAACCTGTTGTTTGGTTGCTGCCCCAGATTAGGTAATTCAAAGGAAATTTTGAAGTTTTTTGTTATTATTTTGAATATTATTATAGATAGAGTCAAACTGCAAACAGCAATAATGTTCCGCAAAGTAAGATCTACAAGTAAGTCAACATGACAAAACTTGTCAATCGACCCCTTAAGGAGTTGTTGCCCTTTAGAGTCAATTTTTAACAATTTTTCGTAAATTGTTGTAATCTTTTACAAAAATCTTTTCCTGAAACTGATGAGACAAATTTAACCAAACTTATCTACAATAATCACAAGGGTATCTAGTTTAAGAAAATGTGGCTGATGACCCTGCCAGCCAACCAAGATGGCCGCCATGGATAGAAATAAAACATGGGGGTAAAATGAAGTTTTTGGCATAAAAATTATATCTGAAACTAAAGCAAAAGTATAACAGTTATAATATTTATTGACGTTGCGCACGATATTGGTGTCACTTTGCAAATATGGGTTAGAAGGCGGGTTATTCAAATTCAAGCTCTTATCCTATACAATAAATATCCATGTTATGCATATCATTCGAAAGGAAATAAACCACAGAAATCAATAACATAGATGATTTTGTGCTTTGTCTATTTTTTAATGAAAAACTTTGCTCATTTCGATGCCTATAACGTCATTTCAAGGGTGTCCCGCTGTTACAATTTTGTTTTATACGAGTCTTTAAAATCCCAGTGCGGATTCATTAGTAAGTAGAATGGTTAAAAAATTTACAACTGTTTTGTATACATTTAACTTTAAATGAAGTAACAGACGTTTTAAACTGTAAGAGAAGAAAGATCGTCAAAAGAGTTCAAATAAAAAAGAGAAAAAATGTCCCAATTAGCTGCTCAACCCGTAAATTTTTTTTCTGTCTTCACTTTCATAAGATATAACGGAAGAAATGGATTTTAATAATATCAGAAAAATTATACATGTCCCGAAGAAGCTATCTGAAGTCATCATTATGTAACTGCGGTCTTATTTTAAAAACATCGTAATTTTTCCCGTGTCCAATAAAATGTCCCGATGGACAAAATAACACAAAGAATAATTCAGAGGCTTTTTATCAAACGAAATTCTACTATATCTCAATTTTTTAACACCTGTTAACTGATATGAATGGAAAATACATTTAATTTCCTTTAAAATGATATAATATGGACTTTTGTTTGAGTTGCAGGTAGAAAATCCGAAACGATCTAAGATGTCCAATGAAATGTCCCCGTAACCGTAACTTGACGTTCGCGATATAATAACGTTAAATTGTATACGAATTTTCTTGCATATTTGGCATAGCAAACGTCACGCACGCTGTTCCTACAACCCCTATGATTTAAAACAAAATCTTCGAAATTTCCTCCGCAAAACAAAATAAAATGTTAACAAACACTAACCACTATAAAAACTAATTTAGTATATGTTTTCCTTTATGTTCTTATAGATCTTGGTCATATGCTTAGTAATATCTAGTGTATTTGAGGATTAATACAACAAAGCTATGGGAAAAAAAACGGATGTCCAACGTTACATTTTTAAACAACTGTTTTATCTCGTATGTATAGTGATCCTATTTCTTATTCTCTGATCTTCCCGAAACTTGGCAGAAGCAACAAAGTGTGTCAGTTCTCGGTTAAATTAAAGCCGTTCGTTTGTCGAATTTCGTTTGACTAGGTGGCTGCATATTAAGCTGGAATAAGAAAAATGTCCAATGACGTTTTTCGTTGACTTAACGACTGAAAGGTAGTTTTATAAGTAGACATAGCTAAAAATGACTAAAAAATATGAGATAATTATAACATCTACCGAAAGAACAAACATTTGCCTCATTGTTCGTGAGTTCAAAAATTGTAGATTCTATAAAACCACCCCTACACAGTCGTTTTTCAAGCGGTAGCCATTTTGTCCAAGTTGATATTTCATTTGTCCAAGCAATTAATGCGGTTTTTTTACCTGATATTTCATTTATAATTTACCAAAACAAAAGTTAGATACACGAAAAGTACATAAAGTCTTGATTCTTTTTTTTATTAACTGCATGTTTGGGTCTTACAGGAATAAAATGCTACGAAACATTACAAAACGGTAGCCATTTTGTCCAAACGTCGAAAAATCCAAACAAACGTTTTTTTTTCGACGTTACATGTGCAAAATTTGTTCCATTGTATATTCCTGATACTTAAAACTAATCGCGTGGTGAAATTTAAAAAAAAAATGCTGGTTGTCGAAAAAAAACCCCACGGTGAATGTTTTGCATGAAACGGAAGTAACTGAAAGACTTATCGGAAACAGCGACAAAAACAGTTTCATTGAATTAATGCAACCCCGTATTATACGGACGATTCAGGAGAAGATTAGTACATTTTAAAAGCAAACAACTTCAAATGACTGGGAAAATAATTTTCAAGATCGGGTTGTAGTAATTTTATTTAATGGTTGTATTTTCGACAAGTTATGTGTCAAGCAAATTTTTAGTACAATTCAATTCAAATTAATCAAGGGTAAATATGTTTTTATTTACTTGCAGAGTGTCGGATATATTTGTATTATTTAGAGTTGGATCAAGATATGAAAAATTTACAATAACAGATGATATGCACCATGCAATTTTAGCAGCCTGCGATTAAAGTTTTGTTATAATTTATTTATTGAAAACCGTATACTTCTGTTCCATTTTTCCTTCCTTCAAGTTCATTACTTACGACAATACAACATTTTAAGGTGAATTAAGGGTAAAAATTATTTAATCGATTTCCACAACTTGAGGTAAATAAATTCATGGTAAATAGACATCACAAAATTAATAGAGACAGATTTAGAATCAACCAACAACATAAAAAAAAGCAAATGAAACTTACAAATTGAATAAATGTACGTCAAAAGTTTCAGAAAACTCTCTTTGACGTCGTGGTGGTGTAACGTCGCGTCGTGTTGTAGGAACATCGTGCGCAACGTTAGCTCATAATTTCATGAAATGGTCTGATCTATATAAAATAAAGTTTTTGTTTAAAAATATGCATTAAAATACAGATCTGAATTAATTCATGCATATAAGATGTCGAAATATTTAACTCGGATATTTCATAAAGACAAGGCCCCGGAGGTAAAACAAAGAGATAACTTACGAATGACCACACTCACACTTTATAAAAGCAAGATACATTGAAAAAGAAAATGCGATCAAAATTGAGATCTTCTTAATTATCCTCTTAAGCCAGATAGTATCTGTAATTCCTAGCGTTGCTATTAAAAGATTCGAAGCTATACACATGAATGAAAATTCTCACAAAAATTTTATGAGAAAAAGTACACCTTAGTCGTGAACCTTTCGTTAAAACGTGCAATCCTTTTTTTATTTTGTCGCATTGACTCATTTAACAAAAAGTTTTCAAATCAGAGAAATACTTGTATGTCATAAAACATTTCAGTATATCTGACGATCATTTTTTTTTATATCTTCTGTGAGTAGAAAAATTCCTAGTCATCTACCTAGCTACATGTGTATGAAAAATAAGGTTATTACATTTAGAAGTATTGTGGGAGAATGACTATTACTTTCTCGAATCTCCAACAGAATTGCCTGGTACATAGGCATGTGATTGAAATTGAAACTTTTCTTTTACCATAAGTTTAGAAAGAACGAAAGAGAGAGAGTGATAGAGTAGTTGTCCGACATATATGATGGATGGCACACAAACATGTAGCAGCTAGCTCCAAGGTATTAATTTACAGACACTCCCAACTCATTCTAGAACAAGAAAAATCAACCAATCAATCTGCGGTGTAAAGTAGATCTTTTTGTTATCTTCGCAGAACGCCACAAAACATAGCTTGAATATTAATTTTTTACATCTCGATGACCGTGAGGGCATTCCGATGTATTGTTGCCATAGAGATTTGACTTTCGTTTTTGACTGGTAACCGATCGTATAAATACTCGGATATCATCGAGTGCAAAATAACATTTCTTATCGCTTGTTATGAATTCACTTCTTCAATGAATACTCATAAGAACAGAAATTGGTAATACGAAAATATTATGTGGTTAGAAATATTTATATGCATTAAAATCTATACAGAAAATTTGTGCTAGCGCATGCGGAAGAATATCACAAGAAAGTTTTTTGTGAAAATATGAATGTCTACTCAAATCCAATCTATTGGAAAAATCGAATTGTTAAAGAAAAGAGTCCACCATGCACTTGTACTGCACTTTTATTAGAATCGTAGAATATAATGATATACAATTGGATGAAAATTATACATACATGTAACTGCTATATACAATTATTAATATATTATATAACAACAAACCAGAGTATACGTATTTGTATCACCACAATATAATAGATATTAAAGCAGTGAAGTTGAATTCCTTGTCATTTATTAATCATCCACGCACGAACTTGTTTTAGAAAAATACATCTTTGTACATAAACCTTAGTTTTCTGGTAAAACAATGTGATTTTTTTTTGTAAGACAAGTGCCTGTGACCATCCACAAGAACTTGCGGTCATCAGAGGTTCAGTACTTCAGCACTTTGATTATACTTTTAAAACAATGTTAAAACTAAACCAAAAAGATTGAAACCAAAAACATAAAAATAATCAGATGATTGTCAAAGAAGATTTAGTGTAAACCGATACTTAGTTATATGTTGAAAATGGAAGCGCTGAACCAAAAATATTGTATAGTATAAAAAATGCATGAAATGCATTCCTGGTCCATAGTTGTTCGCTTGAGAAAACACTGATCTATGTAAACATGCACATATAGCAGTTACTTAAAAAATCACATCTAGTAAAAAAATAAATTGTATTATTCAAAATCGGATTTCGACCTGCTGGTAATCTGTGAGGTAGGTATTGGTCTGTGTAAGAGTTTTCCATACTTTGCCAAATTCTATAATTTCAAACATTTAAAAAAAAGCATTAATTGCCGACTCTTTTTTTAAGCTTGAGTTTGTGAAAAAATATGAGATGAAAGGATAGGTTGTAAAATATGTTTCCGAAAGCAAAAACAAAACAATACAGATTCACGGTTCTCATATTCAAAATAAAGTAGAAGATGCGGCCGTGTAAGACCAATTAATAATTTCTATATGAAAACAACAATGAGCAAAACTAACCTTATAGTCAGCTATAAAAAGCCCCGAAATGACAAATGTAAAACAATTTAAACGAGAAAACTAACGTCCTGATTTATGTACAAAATGTGTAAATTCCTACATAACATGAATTTTCTTAATTATTTGCCAGGTAAAACAATCCTGATTTAAAAAATTTAATCAATGAAAACATTTTCTTTTTAAAAAAAATAATTTAGACCCGACCAACTTTAAATCATTGAAAGTTGACAACGGCAGCATAAGAGCATGTATTTCTTTTTAAACATGATGCACATTTTATAAAGTTTTTTTGTTAGAGATTTTTGAAATAATGATATATTTAACATGTTCCATAAAATCGGGATTGATGTTACGATTGTGGACTTACTTATACGTTGAAATAAATAATATGAATAAAATGTAATTATAAGTCACTGTTTAATTTTTTAAAAATAAAACTAAATTCTGGGACTTTTATATTAACGTTAGGATAGCGTTGATAAAATAAGATTATGAAAAGAAAAATAGCTGGCGATATACTACCTACATCTTTCACATAATCAAAGACAAATCAAGAAGCATTCGAATATTAATGTTAATTGAGGGAGCGAAATTACCAAATTACAAGAACATAATAAACGTGTAAATGGGGAAAAGAGACAGAAACAAGAAACGAAATATTTACTATTTCACTAGCAAATATAGGAGACGTCTTCTGGCAGAGAGAACATTGCTTAATTTTAAGAAATAGAAGAAACTGATTGTTGAAGGCCGTACAGTGACCTATAGTTGTTAATTTCTGTGTCATTTTGATCTCTTATGGAGAGTTGTCTCATTGGCAATCATACCACATCTTCTTTTTATATATATTTAAATCATTTTACAAGACATCAAATTGTCATTTTGTGCTATTGTTGCAGGCAATTCCTCGCAAAAGTTAAAAAAATGTTTATGTATCTAAAATTTTGCTTTAATTCAATGGAATTTTGCATTTGCATCGGCTTGAAAAAATAAAACCATATAAAGAAGCAACTTCGAACATCTCTTTACTTTAAGCGGCATTTTCACATGAGTAGAATATAAGGTAAACGTTTGAAACTTTCCGTGGAAGAACGTCAAAATCGTCGTTTTATTAGGAACTTTACTGTTCAAGATG
The DNA here is from genome assembly GCA_019925275.1 of Mytilus edulis. NCBI lineage: Eukaryota > Metazoa > Mollusca > Bivalvia > Mytilida > Mytilidae > Mytilus > Mytilus edulis. Next base: position 27,086,992 of record CM034358.1, on the reverse strand, counting down.
GTCACCAGGGTTTACTTTTAAATTATGGGGCCAAATTGCAATATTAAACCAAATTTAAAAGTACATGTATCTGTTATGATTTTTATCTTTTTTTATATGATTTCAAAAACCAAAATAGATCGAGTCAGGTGAGCGATGCAGGCTCTTGAGAGCCTCTAGTTTAGTTTAGTGATTTAAATTAAAAAAAAAAATTAAGTCAGAATTTGAATTGTTCCCACACTAAAGACTCCTCTAAAATCATGAATGGTCATGCTGTACAGTCATCAGAATTTCTTTGCATTGGTACTGTTACGAATTTACAGTTTAAGAAGGTTTAATATTTCTACAGTTGTATATTTTTCGAAACCTCTATGAATTTTCCATTTGATCTCTTTTTCATTGAAAACGGCATTAAAAATCATCCCTTTATTCTTGGTTCCTCCTGTATAATTGTTGCTAGGGTGCTCTCTTCGAGGTCCGCGTTCGAAGTATATAAATAGTGGGTAGCTATTCAGTTCAAATCGTTTGAAGTACTCGTACTGATCACTGCTTAATTAACACTACTCACTTTTTGGACAAATCATCATGGAAATCCCCGATGAATTGAGCGCTTTGTTAGCCGCCATGAAGTTGACTGGTAAAGAACCTGCCTGGAAGTTCTCGGCAAGTTCTGACCAGGTTACAGTACAGTTGACGTGGACCAAGGCTAAGGAACAAGAGGCATCATCCAGTAAACCCAAGCCGGCCCTGATAAAGAGTAAGCCACCATCCTCCAGTAGAAAAGACGCCAAGCGTTACGACCAGTGGATGGCAAACAAAACAGCCGTGGTACCTGCTGCCCAAATCCAACAAACCACCATCACGCAAAACGAGGCAAGAGACAGCGTAGTTGGACATGTTGATGTGATATCCGAGTATTATCACTTAATACTAATATCAGTGATACAATACAATGCTCCTAATTGTACTAACTCACCAAATATACTCTGATACGCTCTGGTTAAGTCTTAGTACTTGTACTATACTCCCGCCAATACGCCAACTCTCGTTACCTGGTAACTATCCGAGATCTTATCCTGAGTTGGGTAGTTATCAATGGATCATCCCGGGAACCGGACTACGCGGTATGTCTAACTACCATACTGTCTACATAGTAATGTCACGTCCATTATACTATATTACACAACACCCCCCCAACTTTGAAAGGAGTGAGTTTACTTCCTATTTGAATATTCACTATATTCCTTTAGTCCACACCGTCTGGTCGCACCACGGGGATAAAAAAAATTAATCTCCAACTATCATGAATGTATATTTCCAATGTTGATCCACATATTAACAACACACCTATATATATATATATATATATATATATATATATATATATATATATATATATATATTTATATTCAAAATTCACAATTTCTCCGTTGTCGCTTTGCGGATTCACTTTATAACTAACATATCATTCCTTGATATATATATTGTAAACAATTCCACTTATGATCTAATTTCCAATTAAAATTTACAGCTGATTTTCTATGTCCACATGAATCTGATCTATATACATCTTGTCTCATTTTTAAATTATCTTGCGGTCCCAGAGTCCTGGCACCGTGGACATCTAAACTTTAACATAGTGTCAGCCAGTGCTGGTGTCAAATCTATACAAGCTCCATGGTACCATTCATCGCAGAAATCACACTGTATCATGAACAGTCCATCGTCTGGTTTTCTGCACAAACAGTACAAGTCTGGGTTAGTCGCCTTAGTCACATCTTCACCGTCCTGTAACCGGTGCTGGCACTGTTTTAACCAGGGTGGTACTTCTCTGTCCTTACATGGCTTTAAACGGTCATGATTTATTGTCAGTACAGATTTTTGTAGTTTTATCTTGTAAACATACGAAGATAATTTTTCACATACAAGTCCTGGACCTTTCCAAGGTGGGTCCAATTTCTTCGCTCTACCTTTAATTTTTGCTGTGTCTAAAACATAAACTAAATCTCCTATTTTGTATTCTCTTTCCAGAATACGTACATCATAATCACGTTTCATGGTATTCTGGGTAGTTTTTAGCGTATTGCGCGCTATTTCGTGTGCAGATGTTATGGCATCTCGGAGTCTCATCACATACTCATCTTGTGACTCATCTGTTTTAGCACCAGGTACACTGTACAATAAATCAACAGGCTGGTTAACCTCTCTCCCAAGCATCAGCATGTTTGGCGTAAAACCAGTACTCCTGTTTACTGACGATCGAACAGCTTCTGCCAACTGTGCCAAATGTTCATCCCAATTGTCTTGTTGTTTAGACACGAAGCAACGGACTGCGTCCATTAAGGTTCTGTTGCAACGTTCTGCTTGTCCGTTTGATGATGGTCTGTACGGAGTAGTTCTCGCTTTGTGCATTTGCAAGATTTCACAGATGGATTTGAAAAGTTTGCTTTCAAAATTGCGTCCTTGGTCTGTAAAAACCTGAAATGGGAATCCAAAACGAGAGAAAAACTCATTCACTGCAGCTCTTGCCGTATGCTCTGCGGTTTGCGCTGGTAACGGAATACATTCCATCCATTTGGAAAACTGGTCAACCATAACTAGTACATGAGCATTCCCAAATTTCGTCTGTGGCAGTGGTCCTAGAAAATCTAAGTGGACTCGCTCCATTGGTGCACCTGCATGAAACTGGGTAAGCGGGCATTTAGCCTTTCTGTTTGGCTTCTTGTGTAGATTGCATGTACTACATGTTTTGACAAAGTCTCTTATTTTTTGTGTCATACCATACCATTGATATTTTGCCTTAATTCTCAATGTGGTCCTATTCATACCTTGATGACCTGCAGCAGGAATATCATGACATAATGATATCACTTGTTCAACAAGATCTCTTGGTACAACAAGTCTTGGTGTTCTGTCTTTCTTGTCCAAATTTCTCAATATACCATTATCATCTAAATAGAACATATCTTTGTTTATCCAATATTTCTTTGCTATTGGACTGCATCTGAATATTGTAGCTTCTGATGGTTCTGTTTTGTCCCTGAACCATACCAGTATTAACTCCAAGTCTGGGTCTTTAGACTGATAATCTTGTAATTGTTCTGGTGAATAAGTACTAGCTTCTATGCCAGTCTCAGTAATGACATTTACATTTGGAAGGTCCAAATATGTCGCGTAAACTGACATACCAAGTGGTGTAGTGACTATTTCAACTGAACTGTGGCAAACATTTTGGTTCTGGCTCACTGTATCTTGATTTGTACTGTCAAAAACTTGTTGCTGGACCTGAGATGTACCTAAATTCTCGTTCACGTGACTAGTCACGTTCTGGTCCTCATCTTGTGGTATTGAACTGTCTGGTCTAGTATTGTCCTCTGTAATTACATGTATATGTTGGGTATTGTCCTGTTTCATTAAATTGTCATCAGAAATCAAAGAACTCGGTAGTACTGTGTGTGGTCCTATAGGTTCAAAACTTTTACAGTCCTGATGTGAAGCTAAAGGAATAACATTATCTACATCCTCTTGAAAACCAAGCCAACTTTGATGAGCACGAGTACAGTAATCGCATGCTCCACAGGGTAGATTGTGTTTTAGCACGTTTCCAGCTGCTAATCTATTCTGTGGACAGGCTAAATCTGGCAGACGTGATAATGCGTCCGCATTTTGGTGTCTTTTACCTGGCCTGTGTTTTACTGTCATGTGATACTGGCTTAGCTCCTCTAGCCATCGAGCTAGTTGTCCTTGTGGCTCTTTAAAGTGCAACAACCATGTTAAACTTCTATGGTCTGTACGGACTATAAATTCTCTTCCTAAAAGGTAATGTTTGTAATGTCTGGTGAATTTCACTACAGCAAGCAATTCTTTTCTTGTCGTGCAATACCGCTTTTGCTCATGGGTCAATGAAAAACTTCCGTATGCAACTGGACGCTCTACGCCATCTTGGACTTGTATCAACTCTGCTCCAATTGCGAAATTGGAAGCATCTGTGTCCAAAATAAACGGGTCTTTATTGTTGGGTAATGCCAATAAAGGAGTAGTTGTCAATGCCTCTACAAGTTTGTCAAAAGCCTCTTGCTCTGAGTCTCTCCATTTGTACGGTTTCTTACCGGTCAATTGATACAAAGGGTAAGACAGATCTGCAAAATTCTTTATGAAAGTTCTATGGTACTAGTAATTGGCAAAGCCTAGAAATTGTTCAACCTCTCTGGTTGTCGTAGGTACTTTCCATTTCTTGACAACTTCAACATACTCACTGCCAATAGCCATACCATCTCTATTGATTGTTCTGCCTAAAAAGTCTATTTCCTTTTTAAAGAAATCATATTTCCTGGGTTTCAATTTCAGCCCATACTCTATGAAACGTTCAAAAACTGATCGTAAATTCTGTAAATGGTCTTCAAATGTCTTTCCCATTACCAGAATATCGTCTAGAAAGGCAAGTACAACATTTCATGTTAAACATCGGAGAACGAGATTCATTACTCTTGAATATGTCCCTGGGGCATTGCAAAGGCCAAAACTCATTCGGACAAAGTGGAATAATCCGTATTTAGTGATGAAGGCTGTCTTTTCTTTGTCTGAGTCCTTCAGTTTTACCTGATAATACGCACTATTAGCGTCCAATTTTGAAAACCATTCATTTTCTGCCAAAGTGTCCAAACATTCGTCTATCAGAGGAAGCGGGTAGACATCTTTTTTCGTCACGGAATTCAATTTCCTGTAATCTATACACCAGCGCACGTTGCCATCGCGCTTGCGCACAAGTACTGGCACAGATGCCCATTCTGATATAGATGGTTCTATTATACCTGCATCTAACATTTTCTTTAAATGGCTTTCTTCTTCGTGTGCAAAGCACATGGGTGTTCGTCTTATTCGTTGTTTGATAGGGCGCGCATCACCTGTATCAATCTCATGTTCAATGTGGCTAAATGTTCCCAAGTCAAAATCATCTAGTGCGAAAACATCAACAAATTCATGAAGTAAATTCGCAACTTTGGACTGTTGGTCTTTAGTGAGTGTACTGGATTTATCCAATATGTTCTGTAACTGTTCCGGTAGTGGGTTGTTATCTCTGGCTATTCCAGTTGTTGCTACTGACGGGGCTGGCCCCGTTTCAACTACATCAGCTTCAATTGCTTCGCCTAGAAGAGTTCCCTTTTGTAAAACTATCTTGTTATTTGTTACATTCAGTAAACTGACACATGGCAAAACACTAGCATTGTAATAACCACGTGGGATTAACAAATCTATCTCTTTATTAGGTTCAATTATAAAATCTGTTAATTCTACCGACAAATCTGACTCTAATTGTACAAGTGAATTAGGCGGTATGACTGTTCTATGTGGAACGGTAATTTTAGCAACTCTTGCTATTTTGTTTACAGGCGGTACCAGTCGAAAATCTCCATGGATCATAGGTAATGCTTCTCCATTGATGAAAAATACCAATTTTCTGCAATCTAGTATCACTTTTGCTCTAACAAGAAAATCAAGTCCTAATAGCATGTCATTATCAATTGGCGCAACATAAATATCTGTCCTGTATGTTCTTTCACCAATTTTCAATTCGACTGGTCCCACTACAAATGCATCCATATGCATACCACGCCCTGCTGCCTGCATTGTTGTTTTTCTTTTGATGGGTGGTTTCTTAATGAAAGATTCGAAAACTTTGTCGGAAATTATTGTTACTTCCGCTGCGGTATCTACTACCGAAATTACTGACTGTCCCTGTACTTTTAATGTGAATCGAAGCATAGATGTTGAACCTAACTGGCAAATAGTTCCTCCTAAATGTACAGGATCTTGCATTTGAAGGTCAATTACTTGCTGTAAATCATTATCAGGCTGCGTTTTGTGCAATGGTGAATTAGACAAAGTATCTGTAGATGTTGAATTGTCACATGTTTTTAACGGGGTATTCCCGAAACAGTTGTCTTGTTAATATCGTTTGAAATAGTGTTCAATGTTAGGCGGTTAGGTTTGGACTGAGTCAGAGTTCCGCCCTCTAGCCCGACTCTTTCTGGTTTAAAGAATCTGTATAACTACTTCCTGACGGCGACTGTAATTCAGAACAGTCCCGTTGTATGTGTCCAAACTGATGACAGAAATAGCAAGCCATGTTTGCTAATTTCTCAGGTGGTATGGGTCCCCAGCGCCTTTTGAATGGTGATTGACGCTGGTTATCTTGCCTATTATCTCTGTTACGCCATTGTTGGCGATTACCTTGCTTGTTGGTTTGCTGGCTAAATGGTTGGGCTGCTGGCTGGACTTCATTCTGTGCAGGAAACTGCTTTGCCTTCTGTTGTTTTTGAAACTGCTGTTTAAGGTCGCCTATTTCCTGTTTATACAATGCTTCCATAGCAGTCATCTTTTCTAGCAATGTTTCCATTTGTTTCGACAATTCTGACTTTGTGTCCGTCTTACCAATAGCATGAACAGCTAAGTCGCTATCATAATCATAACTAGGTTCATCTTGACTTGGTGTTGGGTCACGTCTACCTGTTGGTTTACCAAATATAGCGGTGTGGTTATGTTGGAACCATTTTATCTGATCAATTGCTGCTTCAACAGATGTTGGTCTGGCTGTGGCTCCATGTTGACCAGCTTCTTTATCTGAACATCCCTGGCATATTTTCCAGATAGATTGTGTGTACATATAATTGTCGGGAAGATCTCTAAATGCTTTACAGGCTAACGAGAGAACTCGATCTGCCCAATCTTCCAATTTTTCATTTGCATTTTGACGTGCACTCATGAACTGCACTTGCAACGTCTCAGGCAAGTCTTGAAAGTTAAACCTTTTCTCAAGTTTGTGAACTACATCAAAATAATCCACGCCCTGGTCCCTGTCGATTAAATTTGCATAGTAATCACCTGCTTTGCCATGTAAACACCAACACAATTGGTCTTTTCGTTCCGTGGTAGTCCACGATAAACGATCAGCATACCCCTGAAACTTGGTGTAAAAAGTTTTCCAACTTGATGAACCATCATACTTTAGTCCTTTTGGTATTTCTAAGTTCTTTGATTTTGGTTTAGCTGGTGGCATTAATTGTGGTGATTCATGATAACTTAAAAATGGTCTAGGTGTATACATATTTCTGTTCATTGTAGAGGAGTATGCTGGGTTTGGTGTTCTCAAGGAATATACTGGTTCCCTAAAAATTTCTGGTGAAGGTATTCTGCGTTGAATTTCAGGTAAAGGTATTCTGCGTCTGATTTCTGGTGAAGGTATACGTATTCTGTGTTGAATTTCAGGTGACGGTATCCTACGAGGAATTATAGTTGATGGTGTATGTGATTCTAACCGTTGATGACGTCTTGGGACTGGAACAGGCCTTTCTGTTCTAGGTTTGTGTTCATTGGGTCCTTGCTGCCTTCCCACCTGTGATGTCTGCTGATGTGGATTATGGTCTCGTGAATAATCACGTGTTTCAATGTTTTCATTGGGACCTTGCTGCCATCCCAACTGTGATGTCTTCTGATTTTGATTATGGTTACGTGAATAATCACGGTTTTCAATATTTTCATTGGGACCTTGCTGCCATCCTAACTGTGGGTTCTGATGCTGGGTAGCTTGGTGACGTGAATAATCACGACTGTCAATATTTTCCTCAACATTTAATCTGATACTTGGTTTCGTGTACCCTAATTTATCTGTTCTATGGATGTTTTCTGGCTTAGATTGTCTATCACTAGCAAAATCTTGAACTTTATCTTGATCGTCACACTCAGTTTGAAATAACGACTTCTTTTCATCTGGTCTGGAGGTTTTTGATGAGTACCGATGGTCTCCATGCTGCATTGTATAATCTAAAACTTTGCTCATTGCTGAACTGGGACGTGATAAATCACGCTTGACTTCCTCACGCTCAGGTTTAAGCAAATATTCATCAGAAGGTGTGTCTGAATCTGAAAAGTCACGAGTTTCTGCATCTTGTTTAGCATGTCCTGAATGAAATGCAGTTGTTTGCACCTCACCCATGTCAACATAATCTTGTAACTCATAACTGAATTGTGGCTGCGAAGTGTACTCAGGTTGCTGAATAACCGGTGAAAAATCTATCAAATCTATCAATGCTTCAGTAATTTTTAGTCTTGGTATTTCCATAAGATGCTCAGGCTGAATATTACCAAGTGTCATTCTCATAGACATAATCTTGTCAGCTATAACATTTCCCACACCAGGCAACAACCTTAATTCTTCATAAGAACAGCTGTTGATTTTAATGCATTGCTGCTGAAAAGCTAATGTTGCCATAATGTTATATTAACACAAATACAATTTAATTAAATCACTGGTTGCTGAACCAGAGAAAAAAAATTCAATGTGTATGAGCTATGTGGCTATCCACACAAAAAACGGCTATTTTTTTCGGAAAATTGCTAAATTTATCTGTTGCCGGTTAATTTCGCAATTTTCCGGGCAAAGTTGACAATTTTATCAAACGTGTAACAATTATGCAACAACAATTTGTAAACACTGTAATTAACGCAAGTTTTTATGCTTATTGTATATCCGTGTTCAAACACTTCATAAATATACTACATGTAGCAATACGAACTCCGCAATTACACGTGACGTACTCACTTCTGTGTCTCGCTCGAAATTCTTCTTTTCCGCAGGAAACCCTGCTCGCCAAGCGCCAGTGATGTGATTTCCGAGTATTATCACTTAATACTAATATCAGTGATACAATACAATGCTCCTAATTGTACTAACTCACCAAATATACTCTGATACGCTCTGGTTAAGTCTTAGTACTTGTACTATACTTCCGCCAATACGCCAACTCTCGTTACCTGGTAACTATCCGAGATCTTATCCTGAGTTGGGTAGTTATCAATGGATCATCCCGGGAACCGGACTACGCGGTATGTCTAACTACCGTACTGTCTACATAGTAATGTCACGTCCATTATACTATATTACACAACAATGTATTCTCACCAACTAAGTACAAAGGGGAACCAGTTGGGGTTGTAGTCAATAGGGATATTGTCACCAGTCCCTACAACCCCAACAAGGCCTGCCACCGCCTGGTATTTTACACCTCAACAAATGACAGAGGCAAGCGCAGTAGGATCGACTTCGAAGAAGGGTTTGACATCGACGACCCAGACCTACTGCGCACACCACCACACACATCGCCCGTCATCAATGAAGAATTCAGGCAATGCAAACAGCCATACTAGCAGCACGACCTGATACTCCGTGCCAGCAACACCAACGCAGTCGAAGTAAAATGAAGGCCAACAGACAAACAGACTCCGGTCTATAAAATAGATTATTACAGTCCGCAATATCCAGACAGGATAGCCGGACGTGAAACATCTACATATCATCATTATCATCAGTTCTAATCGTCATTTGTACCGAAGACAGCAGACAGTAAACATCGGAAAGGAAGTAGTTTATAGCAGGCAGAAGGTTTAGTTTAAGTAAAGTGAAGTGCTTGGAACCTGCGGACAGAATAGAGAATGGGCTGAGACTGTTGGTTCGGTACAGATTGGCCAAACAGGGCTGGTGCTAAGGTTTTGCGTCTCACATCTCTCACTATTGCAGTGAGTGTTTGCTGACATACCATGCCTCAGTGCTATCCAGTTGTTCCGACAGTTATAGACATGCTTATTAAATAAAGTTTTATACCTTTTAAGTTTCAGCCTAGTTTGATACATTTAGGTTCAGTCCCGTTTTATACATTTAGGTTTCAGCCGGTTTGATACATTTCGGTTTCAGACCGTTTGAATCATTTCGGTTCAGCCCCGTTTTATACATTAAGGTTTTAAGACCCGTTCAATACTTTCAGGTTTCAGACCAGTTCCAAACATTTAGTTTTCAGAGCAGTTCCAAACATTTAGGTTTCCGACAATAGTGCCAAACTGTCTGACTAGTTTCATACATTTAGGTTTCAGACCAGTTTCATAATTTAGGTTTCAGACCAGTTTCATACATTTAGGTTTAGACCATTTCATAATTTAGGTTTCACAAAAACATAGTAGGTGTGTTCGAATAGCTATTTTTGACTGAAAGTACTTGACGACAGTCTTTCAAGTTGGATGATGAAAATGCATATCTTCTTAAAATTATATTTTTTTTGTGTGTGCTTACTAGGGGTTTATAGTCTTTAACCACTAAAGAAATCTAGTCTGCCCTTACACGAAATATTTAATTAGATTTTTTTTAAATGTTTATGAATTTTCGAAAATTCCATCTGACAACCGATCAGACAATAGTTTTAAGTTGAATCAATGCAGACAAGATCATTAACTGATGATCATTAGCTAGTTGATACATTTGTCTTTTAAAATACAACTGACATATAATGATCGTAATGGTGCAATGTGGATAAATTTATCGGTTTCCGAGAGCAAAATTGGCAGCGCGTCATCCCTACAATGGCTTCCATTTCTACGATTGTAAAAATGAACTGGCGTAATGGGGAGATAAGTGGTTAGGAGACGTCCCATGAGGTCTTACGTATACAGGTTCACATTTATAATGGTTTGTGATATAACATTTTACAAGGTTTTATGAAATTCACACTTCTGCATGTTTATATATGTCTCTGGTTAAGAGAACCGTCTTGAGGTGTGTATTATAACACACACTTTTTTTTTATCACAAAAAAACAGTTAGTAGAGGAGATGCGTATTATACACAAATACAGACGGTTTTCTTAAATCATTATTACATTGTACTTTTTTTCAATTTTTTTTTTATAACTGTTTTTCTTCATTATTTGATATTTTAAATCACAAAAATATTTTATTGTATGATTTACTTTTATAACTATATACATATCTGAAATCTATTAAATATAAATCGTACATCTTAATCTAGAACCTTAGAAAGTTTACTTTACTTTTTTGATTATTAGATGATTAATATAGCTATGCCAAATAGTCATCTAGGCCCTTCTAGTCACGTTATTAGATGATGAACGAACAAGACTTAAAATGAGATTAATGTCCACTCAGTCTAAAAGTATGTCACAGTAGACAGGAAGTTGGAATAAAAAAACAAAAAATTCAAATTATTTTCTTTATTAATATTACAGTTCATATCTAGATAAAACTTGGTGAATATGTTGTTTTTTTTTATGTTATTGTGAACATAATAAGATGTTAAGTAAAAAATCGTGAATTTTCCCAAATGGATTTTTTTTGCATGAAAGGGCCATTGTTGAAGATGCAGGTGAGCGACACATGCTGTTTAGAGCCTCTAGTTTCTTTTTGTAATGCATTAGAATAGAAATAATAAAGCATAATTATATTGTTTTTTTTAAACTTTTTATTTGGAATTAATTTGGAAGCCATAGATTTTTTGCATGTGTATATTACTAAAGTGTTCTATCAAACTGTCAACCAATGGACAAATCTGATTCAAATACTAGTATTTGTTGATATTGATATAACAATTTAGATTACTTCATCAATTGGACAGATCATATCAATCCATTCATGGAAACATATTCAAACTAAAAATCTTTGAAGTTTCTTTCGTTTGTCATTTGGGAACGGTTCACTGCTTCACCAGTTGATGATAACAGTAAAATGATAATATGATTCTCCTTTTCAGCCAACTTCTAGAAATGCCAAACTTCAAATATTTTGGGAATGCTACATTTGATCACTTGACTAATTTACAAAGTTTGTAAGTATATTTGTATGAGATCACCCAAAACCAATTTACAAAGTTTGTAAGTATATTTGTATGAGATCACCCAAAACCAATTTACAAAGTTTGTAAGTATATTTGTATGAGATCACCTAAAACCAATTTACAAAGTTTGTAAGTATATTGGTATGAGATCACCTAAAACCAATTTACAAAGTTCGTAAGTATATTTGTATAAGATCACCTAAGACAAATTAAAAATCTGCTGCAACAGTTCACCAGAAGTCAGTAAGGGTGCAGACACATTCTTCTTTTAATCTTACCTGATTATAATTTTACTATTTCTTCAATAGTCAACAGGTTACATTCACTGGATCTCAATTCTTCATTTAAAAGAATAGTTATGAAGTAAAACTTTCCTGTCTCCTCTGATTTGCTGATTGTGATGTCATTAAAAAAGAGGAACATTTTTGAAGATCATTATAAGAGAAGGATTATGTTTGCCAACCTATCGGCTAAAAACTTTAGAGAAATAGATTTTATCACTCTATGACGTCCTATATAACATATCTCCATTCAAAACTAATACCTTTTCAATTTATATTAGAAAATATAAGTCTTCAGTTTTATATATCACATTCCATAAAGTGGTAGAAAGAATATTTCTGTTATAATTCCAACAGTCTTGAATGAATGTATGTTTTTAATTAACAGGACTATTCATTCCACAAGTCTGATTCAGTTCCCTGACATATCTACAACTCAGATGGAGAAAATGTAAGTTTAATCTTAACAGGCAATGAGATAAACTGGTATAAGACAGTTCAATCTTTCTCAGAAACCGATGCTCAGCCTCAAAAGCTTTTTGGGGGTTGTCTATAGAATTTATATTAACAACTAACATGTTAGAATTTTTAAGATTTATTTTCTCATACTATCATAAACTTTGTATGAATAAAGTATATATTATGTTTATCTCCCCTGACTAAGGCCATGGCAGATAGAAACTGTTGTTTCTTTGTAATATATTATGTTTATCCGCCATGACTAATCATTCAGCCAATGGACATACAGCTGGTGGTTACTGTTGTTTCTATGTAATATATTATATTTAACTCTCCTGACTAGGGATTCAGGCCATGGACATACAGGTGGTTACTGTTGTTTCTATGTAATATAGTATGTGTATCTCCCCTTACTAAGGATTCAAGCAATGGTCGGTGGTTACTGTTGTTTCTTTGTAATATATTCTACTTATCTCCCCTGACTAGGGATTCAGGCCATGAACATACAGGTGGTTACTGTTGTTTCTATGTAATATAGTATGTGTATCTCCCCTTACTAAGGATTCAGGCAATGGTCGGTGGTTACTGTTGTTTCTTTGGAATATATTCTGTTTATCTCCCCTGACTAGGGATTCAGGCCATGGGCATACAGATAGTTATTGTTGTTTCTATGTAGTATATTACGTTTATCTCCCCCTGACTAAGCATTTAGGCCATGGCAAAAAGTTAGTGTTGATTCTATGTAATATATTATGTTCATCTCCCCTGACTAGGGATTCAGGCAATGGACATACAGATAGTCACTGTTGTTTCTTTGTAATATATTATGTTTATCTTCCACGGATTAAGCATTCAGGCCATGAACATACAGGTGTTTACTGTTGTTCGTTTCTATGTAATATATTATGTTAATCTCCTCTGACTAATGGTCAAGGCCATAGACATACAGATAGTCACTGTTGTTTCTTTGTAATATATTATGTTTATCTCCCCCTGACTAAGCATTCAGGCCATGGCAGATAGTTACTGTTGATTCTATGTAATATATTATGTTCATCTCAGCTGACTAATGATTCATGCCATGGACATACAGATAGTCACTGTTGTTTCTTTGTAATATATCATGTTAATCTCCCCTGATTAAGCATTTAGGCGATGGACATACAGGTGGTTACTGTTGTTTCTACATAATATTATGTGTATCTCCCCTTACAAAGGATTCAGGCAATGGTCGGTGGTTACTGTTGTTACTTTGTAATATATTATGTTTATGATAATATCTTCCCCTGACTAAGCATTCAGGCCATGGACATACAGATAGTTATTGTTGTTTCTATTTAATATATTATGTGTATCTCCCCTGACTAATGATTCAGGCCATGGACATACAGATAGTCACTGTTGTTTCTTTGTAATATATTATGTTTATCTCCCCCTGACTAAGCATTCAGGACATGGCAGATAGTTACTGTTGATTCTATGTAATATATATGTTTATCTCCCCTGACTAATGATTCAGGCAATGGACATACAGGTGGTTACTGTTGTTTCATTGTAATAGATTATGTTTATCTCCCTTGATTAAACATTTAGGCCATGGGTATACAGGTGGTTATTGTTTTTTCTATGTAATATGATATATGTATCTCCCCTGACTAAGGGTTCAGGCAATAATCGGTGGTTAATATTGTTTCTTTGTTATATATTATGTTCATTCCCCCTATCTAAGGATTCAGGCCATGGACATCCAGGTAGTCACTGTTGATTCTTTGTAATATATTATGTTCATTCGTCCTGACTAAGAATTCAGGCCATGGACATACAGGTAGTAACTGTTGTTTCTTTGTAATATATTATGATTATCTCCCCTGACTAAGGAATAAGGCCATGGACATACAGATAGTTTCTGTTGTTTCTATGTAATATATTATTTTTATCTCCCCTGACTCAGCATTCAGGCAATGGCAGATAGTAACTTTTGTTTCTATATAATGTATAATGTTCATCTCCCCTGACTAAGGATTAAGGCCATGGACATACAGGTAGTCACTGTTGTTTCTATGTAATATTTTATGTTTATCTCCATTGACAAAGCATTCAGGCCATGGCTTATAGTTACTGTTGTTTCTATGTAGTATATTATGTTTATCACCCCTGACTAATGATTCAGGCCATGGACATACAGATAGTCACTGTTGATTCTTTGTAATATATTATGATTATCTCCCCTGACTAAAGATTAAGGCCGTGGACATACAGGTAGTTACTGTTGTTTCTATGTAATATAATATTCTTATCTCCCCTGACTAAGCATTCAGGCAATGGCGGATAGTTACTGTTGTTTCTATAACATATATTATGTTTATCTCCCCTGACTAAGCATTCAGACCATGGCAGATAGTTACTGTTGTTTCTATGTAATATATTATGTTTATCTCCCCTGACTCAGTATTCAGGCCATGGATATACAGGTAGTTTTTGCTGTTTCTTAGTAATATAATATTCCTATCTCCCCTGACTTAGCATTCAGGCCATGGCGGATAGTTTACTGTTGTTTCTATCAAATATATTATGTTTATCTCCCCTGACTCAGCATTCAGGCCATGGACATACAGATAGTTACTGTTGTTTCTATGTAATATATTATGTTTATGTCCCCTGACTAAGGATTCAGGTCATGGACATACAGGTAGTTACTATTGTTTCAATGTAATATATTATGTTTATCTCCCCTGACTAAGGATTAAGGCAATGGACATACAGGTAGTTACTGTTGATTTTATGTAATATATTATGTTTATCACCCCTGACTAGTGATTCAGGCCATGAACATACAAATAGTCACTGTTGATTATATGTGATATATTATGTTTATACCCCCCTGACTAAGCATTCAGGCCATGGCAGATAGTTAGTGTTGATTTTATGTTATATATTATGTTCATCTCCCCTGACTAGGGATTCAGGCCATGGACATACAGATAGTCACTGTTGTTTCTTTGTAATATATTATGTTTATCCTCCTAACTAAGCATTCAGGTCATGGCAGATAGTTACTGTTGTTTCTATGTAATATATTATGTGCATCTCCCCTGACTAGGGATTCAGGCCATGGACATACAGATAGTCACTGTTATTTCTTTGTAATATATTATGTTAATCTCCCCTGACTAGGGATTCAGGCCATGGACATACAGATAGTTACTGTTGTATATGTAATATATTATGTTAATCTCCCCTGACTAGGGATTCAGGCCATGGACATACAGATAGTTACTGTTGTTTCTTTGTAATATATTATGTTTATCTCCCCGACTAAGCATTCAAGACATGGCAGGTATTTACTGTTGTTTCTCTCCTGTTAATTTCCCCTGATTATAGATTCAGGCCATTGACATACAGATGGTTACTGTTGTTTCTATGTAATATATTATATGTATCTCCCCTGACCAAGGATTCAGCTAATGTTGGGTGGTTACTGTTGTTTCTTTGTAATATATTATATGTATCTCCCCGACCAAGGATTCTGGTAATGTTCGTCGGTTACTGTTGTTTCTTTGTAATATATTATATGTATCTCCCCTGACCAAGGATTCAGGCAATGTTCGGTGGTTACTGTTGTTTCTTTGTAATATATTATGTTTATCTCCTCCTGACTAAGCATTCTGACCATGGACATACAGGTGGTTACGGTTGATTGTATGTAATATATTATGTTTATATCCCCTGACTAGGGATTGAGGCCATGGACATACAGATAGTCACTGTTGGTTCTATGTAATATATTATGTTTATATCGCCCGGACTAAGCATTCAGGCCATTGCAGATAGTTAGTGTTGATTTTATGTAATATATCATGTTCATCTCCCCTGACTAGGATTCAGGCCATAGACATACAGATAGTCACTGATGTTTCCTTGTAATATATCATGTTAATCTTCCCCCGATTAAGCATTCAAACCATGGACATACAGGTGGTAACTGTTGCTTCTATGTAATATATTATGTTTATCTCCCCTGACTAAGCATTCAGACCATGGACATGCAGGTAGTTACTGTTGTTTCTTTCTAATATATTATGTTTATCTCCCCTGACTAAGGATTCAGGCAATGGTTATACAGGTAGTTACTGTTGTTTCTTTGTAATATATTATGTTAATCTTCCCTGATTCAGCTTTTAGGCCATGGACATACAGGTGGTTACTGTTGTTTCTATGTAATATATTATGTTCATCTCCCCTGACTGAGCATTCAAGCCATGGCAGGTATTTACTGTTATTTCTTTGATACATATGTTATTTTTGTCTCCCCAGACTAAACATTCAAGCCATGGCAGGTAGTTACTATTGTTTCTTTGTAATATACTAGTATTATGTTTATCTCCCCTGACTAAGCATTCAAGCCATGGCAGGTATTTACTGTTTTGTCTTTTAAACATTTATTATTTTTATTTCCCCTGACTATGCATTCAAGCCATGGCAGGTAGTTTCTGTTGTTTCTTTGTAATATATTATGTTTATCTCCCCTGACTAAGGATTCAGTCCATGGACATACAGGTAGCTACTGTTGTTTCTATGTAATATATTATGTTTATCTCTATTTACTAAAGATCTAGGCCATGGCAGGTAGTCACTGTTGTTTCTTTGTTATATTTTATATTCATTTCCCCTGACTGAACATTCAAGCCATGGCAGGAAGTTACTGCTGTTTCTATGTAGTATATTATGTTTATCTCCCCTGACTTAGCATTCAAGCCATGGCAGGTAGTAACTGTTGTTTCTATGTAATATATCATGTTTATCTCCCCTGACCAAGCATTCAGGCCATGGCAGGTAGTTACTGTTGTTTCTTTGTAATATTTTATATGTATCTCCCCTGACTAAGGATTCAGGACATGAACAGGCGGGTTGTTAATGTTTTTTCTTTGTCATATATTATGTTTATCTCCCCTGACTGTCACTAAGCATTCAGGCCATGGCAGGTAGTTGCTGTTGTTTCGTTCTATAAACAATACTTTTAACATTACAATTTTTGTTACTTATGAACTAAATTGTTAATTGGTGATTTTTACTTTTGCTGTTTAGGAGTTATTGCCCTTTATTGTTTGAACAATGACACAAATAAATGTAATACAAGCCCATTTTGCTGTGATTTTGATAACCTTTTGTTAAACATGTTACATACCAGCTTGACCTTGACATATTAGAACACCAGCAATCACTGTTTAAACATAAATATGTTTGATTTTGTAGGAAAATCGACCTTATTAGACCACATTTTTGTCTGACATAGATCAGCAGGACCTGAACAGACAATGAACATTTCTGTTGTATTTATTATTTTAATGTATGTTTTTAGGATGCTTTGTGACAACCAGATAAAGTTTTTCCAACACAACCATACAAATCCAATTTGGCCATCAACCCTGAAGAGATTGTAAGTCTTATATGTAAAAGCAGTATGTTGTTTTGAACAGTGTTCTGCCAATTATAAGGAATCTTTGGAATGCGTAGGTCATCTAATACCGTGTTCCCACTATAAAATCTGCTCCGGGTTGAACTCAAATTAATAAATCCGCATTAGTTACCCCAGTTCACACTTGATAAAAAATTAACCCGGTTTTGGATTTCCCCTCTCAACACAAATAGAAATGTTAGCGCCAAAATTGTAACCCCGCATCTATCCACTGTACATATTTACTTTTTTGTATCATCAAAGATACATTATTTGAAAGTCTGATATTTTTTTACCGCACTCCTGGCCACTTTGGAGGAGTTCAATCACCATCAACCACTTTCCGTGTCTACAAATAACGTCACTTTATCCAAAATTAAATTGCACCCATTTTTCGCCCTTACACAGTCCGATGCGGTTCAAATAGAACAAAGGAATTCGACCTCTTGTGTTTAAAAGGTAGAAAAGTGAAATGAATTTCGTATACGGTTGTCAAGATGTCACAAAAGTTACTTTCCGTAAAGTCATTATAAATATTTACATTCACGTTGTTTAATTTTCATATTGTACAATTGTTAACAATGCAACTTGCAAACAATCGCTTTTAAAACGACCATAAGTCAAGCTGTTACGTCATTTAGGGAATTTCCTTATAAACTGCTACTATTTTTTGCCCGACATAGAAAAAATCTGGGGAAAATTACCAAAATTGAGAATTGAATTGTCAATCGTTTAAGACCATTAGGCACACCTAAATTTGACATTTGTACGCAATTTCAAAGTTGGATGTTATATGACGGGGTTTTGTTAATTAATTTACGCATTGAACACACCCGTCCTATATATGTAACATCACATGACTTTTAAGTGATTAAAACTATTTTTAAAAAAATAATATTTGCATGTCTGACATGTTTTTTTTCTTAAACAATTATAATTACACCGACAGTCATAACTATTGTATTATTTAAAAAAGTTGTGTTACACGTTTTGTTACACCTTAGTTATACACCTTAGGCCGTGTTCACACCAAACGCCGTGTAGAGTAAACATGTTTACAATTAGTTTAGTGTAGTGTACACTGGTTTCACATTACATTTGTTCACATCTATACACCTTGTTTAGCTACCTGTACATAAGATTTGTTCCCACTTGTAAACTATATGTCATTGAAATGTTCATTACGTAGAACTGAATTCAAAATTTTTGAAATTTTTTTCTAGCGGTAAGAGAACAACTATTTGACTTCAAAAGAGGGGTGGGGGATGGGAATGGAAATATTCCGATCCCCAATTTGATAAAAAAAAAAAAAAAAAAAGGTCATACAGATAATAAAAAAAAATATTCTGAATCAAGAGTTTCCCCATACATTATAGTGTTAAATATTGAAAAAAAAAGTGTTTGATCACCAGCATCGAAAAAAAAAAAGGAATAAAAACGTACGTAAGTTAAGTGGTTGCTACTTTATGAAAGCCATTTTTATAATTTGCAGTAGTTTGAATATCACTAGAGATGTCTCGATAACGCATTAGAAAACGTTAGCTGCAACAGCGTGCTTACAGCCGAAAAAAAAAGGATTGAGATATTATGGATCACTACATTTTTATCTTTTCTGTTCGTTTCAAATGGTTTTTCTTCTCCAAGGAATATTTGGTAAAGGAATAGGGTAACGTTTTTTTAATTTATTTTACGTGTTATTTAACGGAACTGAGATACTAGACAAACAGATCATTTACCTCACATTTTTTTTAGTCATGCATTTATGCGTGAATCGTTTTTTGAGTAAAGACCAGTGGCGAATATTTCTGTGTACGTCAAGTCGATTCGGGAAGACCTTTTCAAATGAATTAGGCAGCA
>CM034358.1:27028690-27060508 GCA_019925275.1 Mytilus edulis | reverse complement strand
ATAAAATTTGTTGATTGGGCACCCTACTATCATGACTGAATCATTCAAAAGTCTATCTTGGAATATAACGAAATTTTATGAGATTGTCATCAAAGTGAGAGGGTTAGCGCTATAGAACCAGGTTTAATCCACCATTTTCTACATTTGAAAATGCCTGTACCAAGTCAGGAATATGACAGTTCTTGTCCATTCGTTTTTGGTGCGTTTTGTATTTTAATTTTGCCATGTCATTATGGACTTTCCGAATTGATTTTCTTCTCAGTTCAGTACTTCTGTGATTTTACTTTTCCCTACTTGCAAACTACGCTTTCATATAAATCATAACTACCAAATAGGGCCTAAAACGTTCTATACAATTCATTCGTCTCATACACCTCAAAGTAAAGGCAAAAAGTGCATTCTTACCTTATAAAGTAAATATACTAAATTCCATATGACCAAAATACTGCAAATGACTAACAATGAAATATTCGATTCCAAACCGTATAGATATAGCATAAACTAGAGTAAATACAAATTCTCCGTTTTTCTCAAACCATACCAATTTTAAATAACAAAATTTGCTCAATGTTGCTAAAATGTCGATACGTAATACGTGAAAAATGTATTTAAAACGGATAATATTTGGCAAACCGTTATGACCGAGTCTTCTCATTTATCTTATCAATCGTTTTGGTCATTTAAACATCGTTCATGGCAAGTTCGAAGCTTTTTATCTCTCATTATTAACCGTTTTGACTTTCCGTTTCCGACCGCCGTTGTATTGACGAAAAGACAACTCTGTCAATCGACGAACGACTACTCTTTTTCAATGTACAATAATATTATTTTTTCAAATCATGCATTTAATTAAATATATGTAATTATAAAATTTCGTAAACAATTTTATTAACTGGTTTCGGCTGTAATAAATGTTTTATCAAACAATTACTTTAACTATTTAGAATTCCGCACAAAGGATATGTTTAGGACGTCCTAACATGAGATGCGTCTGAGATAGTTTCGAGACACAACTTAAGAGTGTCCTAAGTCGATCCCAAGTCCATCCTAAAATTGCTTTTATCTATGACTTAGGACGAATCTTATGATACTTTCGAGAACACCACCCCTGAGCTCTCTAACTAATGATATATAAATTGTACAGGTAGAAACAGTTACCCAGGTGCGGTCAAGCACAGCTGATGAATAATAAATACTCTCATGATTAAATAATACATAGATACATAGATAAACTGATCAATAAGTAATAATGATAAAAGAGGGACGAAAGATACCAAAGGGACAGTCAAACTCATAAATCTAAAACAAACTGACAACGCCATGGCTAAAAATGAAAAAGACAAACAGAAAAACAATAATACACACGACACAACCTAGAAAACTAAAGAATAAACAACACGAACCCCACCAAAAACTAGGGGTGATCTCAGGTGCTCCGGAAGGGTAAGCAGATCCTGCTCCACATGTGGCACCCGTCGTGTTGCTTATGTGATTACAAATCCGGTAAATAGTCTAATTCGGTAGGTCATATTCATGAAAGGGACGGGGATTGTAGTTACGACGTAAGGAACATATCCGATATCATTTGTGAAACGGTTATTCCATAACGGTCAACCAACTCGTGATGGCGTCCGTAAAATTTACGAAGGGATGATTTCAACTTCACCATTTGGAACTCTTGGTTTAATAGCTTCCTTGTGAGCAGCAAACCTCTATCAAGAAAATCATGATAGGAAATGCAAGCACGGGAATATCGTATCAATTGGGAGATATATACCCCGTATGCAGGTGCTGCTGGAATGTTGCTACTTAGAAATGGAAAGTTCACAATTGGAAAGCTGAAATCATCTCTTTTGTCGTAAAGTTTTGTTTTCAACCGACCCTCATTGTCAATTTCTAGATGTAAGTCAAGATATGAAGCTTACTTAACTGTATCTGTAGTATCCTTTATCTCTAGTTCGATTGGATAGATGCGTTCCATATAGTCACCAAATTTTGAATTGTTTAGTGAAAGAACATCATCTATATAGCGGAAAGTAGAGTTAAAGGATATTGCTAACTTCTTATCTTTCTTCCTAAGAAGTTCCTGCATGAAGTAAGCCTCATAATAATAAAAAAACAAGTCGGCGAGTAGAGGGGCACAGTTTTTTCCCATTGGAATGCCGACAGTCTGTTGAAAAACACATCCTCCGAACGTAACAAATATGTTGTCAATCAAGAAATTAAGCATCTTGATAATATCAGTTTCAGAGAATTTTTTGTTTGAATCAGAGTGATTCTTTACAAAGTAGGATTTATCCCTCCCTAAGACAAGATACTTGTATCTACGTTGGCCATTCTTTTTATGAAGCAAAGTAATACCAACTCTTTCAAATTGTCTTTTAGTTTGGATAAACTTCAAGTGATCAACATAATAAAAAAAAATCATAAGGGTTCCGCGGAACCCAGTGTGTCGCCTTCTTTTGCTGTTAATCCCAGGCTAAAAAAAAGGAATAAATTAATAAAAATATTCCTGAAAGAAGCTTCTGTCCAAGTTTGGTAAAAATCCAGGATAGTTTAAGAAAGTTATTAAAATTTCAAAAACTTTAATCACAGAGTGAATATTTAAACGATGACGCCGACGACGACGGAATGTAGGATCGCTATGTCTCGCTTTTTCGGAAAAAGTGGATTGCTCGACAATCAATGAAAATCGTCTCTACCACATTGACATGGGTGGACTTGTATTTAAATGAAATTTTTGTTTCAACTCTTAAAGCATGATTTAGATGATTTAGATGAAATAGCTATTAAAATTAAGATTTTCTGTCATCTATATAATTTATTATTTCAATGTTCTTGTATTTGAATACAACCTTTCTCATATATTATTCTAATGTATATATTTCAGAGAGTTACACAATAATCAGATATCCAGGATTGATCAAGGAACTTTTGATGGCATACCAAATCTGATACATTTGTAAGTATGTTATGATGTCAAATCAAATCTGGTACTTTATTAGTATTTTATGATCCCATACCAAATCTGATACTTTATTAGTATTTGATGATTCAATACTAAATCTGATACTTTATTAGTATTTGATGATCCAATACTAAATCTGATACATTATTAGTATTTTACAGTCACATTCCAGATTTGATATCCATTATCACTGAACACATTTATTAGGCGGGTGACCGAAGTAGGTATTATGAAATTTTAATCGTCAAAAATGGTATACGGCTGTAACATATATCATTCGATTCGAAAATATGTGCACTTTGAGATTATTTTGGTCGTCAAAAGAAAATATGGTGCAGTTTTTTTCAGAAATCAAGATCAAAGGTCACATGTCGTTTTCTAGGAAACACAAAATTTTTAGTGGAAACCTATCATTAAATGAGATTTTTGAGTAAACGTATGCGACTTTACAAAAAGGGGGTAGTTTTCAGTTTAAAACGATGTATTTTGTTCAAGTTATAAGAACCACGACCGTCAAAACTTTACAAAATTTATAGAAAATTATGAACAAATATGTATTTGTTAATATAACCATCTAGTATGCCTCAATGAAAGGGAAAACTTAAGTTTTGACCATATACGTTGAATTCGGTACATGCAATACTAGCAACACAAATTATTTCAAAACAAGCTTATAATTTAGTTTCTACAATGTTACGACGATTTCTATAAAATGAAATGTATTTATAGAAATATGAATCATTGTAAAATAGAATAACAACTTTAAAAAGACATGTTTAATGACAGAACCACCTTTTATTCGTTAAAAAATGGAGAGAGTTTTGGTTATTCAATCCCAAACTTAGTTACGCAAGATAATATTTGTTTTCTATCGAGTACAGTTTAACATACCACTAAATATACGTATTACTACATTTAATCAGTAGTTCAGACCTCAAATAACTTTTGTGGGAACGTTATTACAATGTTCTGACCCTTGGCTGCAATACATATGTTCGTACAGGGAAGGTTTAGCAAATCTCGAGTCAGTATTGGTCCCAAGTGTTTAAAGAACACGACATATTTCTGAAGCCACAAATCCTATAATAATATTGCCAATATGAATGATGCTAAGCTTCGGACATTACACCTGCTGTGCCTTGGAGTAGAGAGGTAGTAAAATGTTTGTTTACCACATCAATTTTATCCAGCCCATTGGTCATTAAATTCAAAACATTTTGTCATTGCAAAATACACTTTGGTCGTATCAATCTATAAATGGGGGAATAAAAACAACTGATACATCAGTGCACATATAGGACAAATGTCAAATGAACCATGTCCAGAAAGGAATGATTTTCCTGCTGATTGCAACTCTAAATATCTATAAACAAAGGTAAATGAGCCATCTCTGATCGACATCAACACTTGCCATGATCATATGACTGTTAAATGTTTCATTGTCGTGATCATTCTGCCCTACAGTCGGGTCTGTATAATTGAATTGATACCTAAACTAAGGTTATCATTTATATCGCACTGCTGGTGTTAAAATAGTTATCAAAGGTACCAGGATTATAATTTAGTACGCCAGACGCGCGTTTCGTCTACATAAGACTCATCAGTGACGCTCATATCAAAATAGTTATAAACCAAACAAATACAAAGTTAAAGAGCATTGAGGATCCAAAATTCCAAAATGTTGTGCCAAATACAATTGCTAAGGCAATCTATGCCTGGGACAAGAAAATCCTTAGTTTTTCGAAAAATTCAAAGTTGTAAAAAACTTGCTTCTGTAAATGTCCTTGTAATACATGAATAAAGTTTGGTTTTAAGTAAAGCCTTTACTTGGATATGCTGTTTTAGAGAGTGTTATTCCTTGTCTTGGTTGCAGTTTTATTTTATTACAATAGATGTAAGCATATGAAAGATAGTCGAAAGATACCAGAGGGGCATTCAAACTAATAAGTCGAAAAATAAACTGACAACGCCATGGCCAAAGAAAAAAGAACAATACTCATAGACAAACAATAGTACACAAAACACAACATTTGATACCCGTGAGTTCGTTTCTTGACTTGAGCCTGCTGCTATTTTATCTGTTTGTTTCTAAGAATCATTAGAGGTAACAGTAGTTTACCGATGTTCATGTTTTAAAACAAGATCTTCGGGGATTCTAAATATTTCAAAAAGAGTTCAGTTCAGTTGTGTCACACATTTTAAACCACGAAAAGATGTTGGTAGTGAGTTGGGTAACGACAGAGCTTAAAATATACATTATTCGTAATATGGTGGTTTAAAAACTTATTTTGTGTCTATTTCAATCGCAAGTTCCTCCTCATAATTCAGTACATGTCATCAAATCTAAATTTCCACTTTCGACACTCAGGGTCACAAATGGAACAGAATCTGCTTAACCTTCCTTCCGGGGGCACACGAAATAATCTCGTATTAAGTTCCTATTGATCTTTAGTATTTTATGTGTGTTTTTTAGAATTATGTTTGTCTTTATGTCGATCTTCGACTTAATTTTGCCATGACGTTATGGTATTGTTGCCGACTAATAAGTTTGAATATCCATTTGGAAACTGCAGCCTGTTTTAAGTAGTCAGGTGTACACCCCTGTTCATAAAGTCTGTACTAACTCATCATGCACGAGCGTAAAGTATCAATTGAAATGTGTGCACATTATACGATTTTGTCGGATCCCTATTTCTTAAATAAACAACTGAAGAACTTATTTTGCATCTTATATAAATAAAACTATATCAACACAACCTCAAAAAAGAAAACGGACACCCAAATATTTCAACAAAACAACAAATCATCAACAAAAACAAGAAATATCGAATCCGAAATATTTGATAAAAACTATGTATTCAGCCCAATCATGGACAGGACACAAGTATCCGGAATTTTAAGTTAATGTTTGAATAGAAGAGATTTTTGAAAGTTTAAAAAATATCGTTTTTTACGATCTTACCTCATGAAAATTTGTGTACATGAATTGAAAAATTGCAGTTTTATTACTTTATAGTCTTTACGATATAATCCATTTATCAGCGCTTTGTTATATGATGTTGGAATCAGGTGAAACACAAATTGTTCCCGTTTACAGAAATGTTTACCTTCATAATTTGTCATCAAAAGGCCTTTAGAATTATCTTTTTCGCCTAATGCATAGAACATTATGTGTGATGTTTGAATAAAACAAAAATGAAAGATATTTGAGGGCAGCGTTTGAATAAAAAGCCAAACTACATGCCACTAATGATCTGCATTTGATGTGCAATTTGCTGGCTAAAACCAAAAAAAAAGAAGAATGCACCATACGACTTTTTAACGACCAATCTTAAATTCAAGTTAAATCATTTTTCTAGGACTGTGCCAATTTTTAGTCGTATACCCTTTTGTAAAATTAAACTCTTTTAATAATCGACTTTTTCCTATTCCGTCACCGCACTATATAGCTCACCGGTTCGAAGCTTTTGCCATCACTTGGCTTCTGTTGTCTTCCGTCCAGTGTGAACTATTTCAAACATCTTCTTCTCTGAAACTACTGAATCAATTCCAGTCAAACCTAAGTTGAATGATCCTAAGGGTATCTAGAATAATGTTTGTGTTTTATTTTCTGTTTTGTCAAAAGACATGGCTGCCATGGCTAATAAAAGAACAGTGGGGTAAAATGCAGTTTTTGGCTTATAATTCAAAAACAAAAGCATGTTCAGCAAAATATGACATGGGGTTAAAGTGTTCATTAGGTGAAATTCCATTAGCCCTGAAATTTTTAGATGGATCTAATAACCCATTGTTGAGTTGCTGCCCCATTGTATTGGTAATTTCAAGGAAATTTTGCAGTTTTTAACCGGATTTTTGTGACAAAAATGTCGGTTATTGATTTGGGGATGTATGGCGGGCGGTCAGGCGGCCGGGCGGGGCGGCCGGGTAGTCGGGTAGTCGGGCAGTCGGGCGACCGGGCGGGGGGCGGGCGGCAATCAAATGTTGTCCGTGCATTAACTCATGAACCGTTCAACCAAAGCTTTTAAAATTTTAATATGTTGTTACTGACAACTAAATGAAGGTCAAGTTCAATAATGGCGATTTTGACTTTTACCGTTCAGGAGTTATGGTTCTTGAAAGATTGAAAAATGGAGTTTCCAGTCGTGTCCGTGCATGAACTGTTCTACCAAAGCTTTCCAAATTTTAATATGTTGTTACTGATGACAAAATGGAGGTCAAGTTCAATAATGACGATTTTGACTTTTACCGTTCAGGAGTTATGGTTCTTGAAAGATTGAAAAATGGTGTTTCCAGTCGTGTCCGTGCATTTTCTCATGAACCATTCAACCAAAGCTTTTGAAATTTTTATATGTTGTTACTGATGACAAAATAGAGGTCAAGTTCAATAATGACGATTTTGACTTTTACCGTTCAGGCGTTATGGTTCTTGAAAGATTGTAAAATGGCGTTTCCATTCACGTTGTTGCATTTACTCATGAACCATTCAATCTAAGCTTTTCAAATTTTAATATGTTGATACTGATGACAAAATGGAGGTCAAATATGATATTGACGATTTTCATTTTCACCATTCATCAGTAATTGTTCTTGTGCTATTGCCAGGACACAAATAAATATTAAAAAATCCGGTTTGCTGTCGTTGTGACAGCCTCTTGTTTGGTTTTTATCTTGAATATTAGTAATGTATTTTTAGATAAACTCAGTACTATTAACCATAGGTCTAGTATATTTGGTGTATTGAAAGATTGTAAGGTGTTCATGTCCAACTGGCAAGTGTCATCTGACCTTGACCTCATGTTCATGGTTCAGGGGTTATAGTTATTTTTGTGTTTTGGTCTGTTTTTCTTATACTGTATGCAATAGGTCAACTATATTTGGTGTCTGGAATGATTGTAAGGTGTACATGTCTAGCTTGCAGGTGTCATCTGACCTTGACCTCATTTTCATGGTTCAGTGGTCAAAGTTAATTTTAAGTTTTGGTCTTTTTTTCTCATACTATACGCAATAGGTCAACTATATTTTGTGTATGGAAATATTTTATGATCTATATGTCAGTCATGCAGGTTTTTAAATTGACCCTGACCTCATTTTCATGGTTCATTGCTCAGTGTTAAGTCTTTGTGTTTTGGTCGGTTTTTCTTAAACTATAAGCAATAGGTCAACTATATTTGTTGTATGGAAGAATTGTTAGCTGTACATATCTGCCTGGCATGGTTCATCTGACCTTGACCTCATTTTCATGGTTCATTGGTCAATGTTTAGTTTTCTTGGTTAATGTTAATTATTTTATGTGACAGTTGTAATAAAGCTTTATATTTAGGACTATCAAAATAATATCAATGATTAGAAAAGAAGGTGAGACATTTCAGCGTGTGCACTCTTGTTTAAACTAAGTAATGATTTTTCTTAGGCTTATTTTTTACGCAGTCTGGATGAGGGGAAATACACTAGTTTATTTATTTTGGCCTTGGTAAGACATTTTAAAGTTATATGAAAGTCCAAAAGATTTGTACATGTCTGTTTGTAAGTTTTAACTGTATACTGTTATACAATATGCTAATGGTGAGTCTATATTTGTTAAATCAGAGTTTGACATTTCCAAGATTTATACTTAATCAATTTTGATTTGTTGTTTCAGGGATTTAATACACAACAACCTTGAAGTCCTGACCAGTAAGAGCTTTACCAATTTGAATACACTAATTACATTGAGGTTACACAGTCAAGATACACCAATGAAGTACATTTATTATGATGCCTTCTATAACATCAATGGAAACTTGACAAATCTGTAAGTTAATTTCATTTTATGAAAGTATTTCATGGTCAGAAAAGAAACTGATATTTTCAAAATTTCATAATAGTTTAGTCCTGCTTTTACAAGTATATGATTTTAAGAGATCTATTAGGGACAAAAACATGAAACAGGATTTTTACTCTCAACCCTTCCATTTTTAAATCTTGATCAGTGGGTTTATTCCTTAATGCCAACATCTTTTCATCTGCCGACAAAATACAGGTAAAAAATGTTGGTATTCAAGGAATAAGTGCAGTCAAAACAAACAGTAATTATTATATGTGTAGGTAAGCTAAGTCTTCCATTCAAACATGAAGAAAATATTACTATTGCAATGAATTTTTATGCCCCATTTATTATGCCCATTTAGGGGCATTATGTTTTCTGGTCTATTGGTCCGTTCGTTTGTCCGTTAGTCTGTTCATTTCTTTGTCTGTCCGTATGACCTGCTTCAGGTTAAAAACTTTTGGTCAAGGTAGTTTTTTGATGAAGTTGGAAGTGCAATCAACTTGAAACTTAGTACGGTTTATTCCCGGTTGTTCACTTTTTAAAATTTAAGATTTCTGATTGTCCCACATGAAAAGTTCTGATTGTCCAACATTACTTTTTTTTATGTGAAATGTTCTTAAATAAACAGTAGACTTGGTGTTTGTTTTGATAAAATAACAAGAATTGAATATTACCTATTTAAAGTATTATTTTGGGATTATATCAATTTTATTAAGTATCCAGTACCATGTCGTGGGAGTACGACCAACAAAGAGAAGGAAATACACCCAACTTCGTACTTTATTTGGCCTTTTAATTTTTTTTGATTCGAGCGTCACTGATGAGTCTTTTGTAGACGAAACGCGCATTTGGCGTATATACAAAATTTAGTTCTGTATTTTGATGAGTTTATCCAACTCAACCAACGCCTTCAGCAACTAAAAGATCAATTTCAAAATGGTGATGTTACTGTCTTTCAGTTTTACATTTGGACTAGATTTATTGCAATTTTATGGTATTTTGTGCTATGTATGGTTATGCTTTAATGGTATACTTATGTATTATGTATTATGTATGCTTTTTGTTGAACCTTCTACAATATGTGTGCTTAACATGTATATTTATGTCACCCGATCGACAATGTCGGGTGACATATTGCTTTTCCTCTTTATTATTATTTTTCTTCCACCTAATTTTGTCCGGCAGTTTTCTCAGAGCCAAAGGAACCAATCTGAATGATGGTGACTATAACAAGGAACTCTGACTTTCCAGTTGCAGTGCAACTTTGGAACTAAAAAATGGCTGCCATCACCATGGAAAACGGGAAAAATGGTGAAAAAATATAATTTTGGAAAAGGTGAATTGTTTGAGAATGCTTTACCTTAAAATCTTTAGATTTTAATACAATGTAGGTGCCCACTATATACTGCTTTGGGGTGATTTTGGCAATCATTGGAACTGCTATGTTGCCATGATACTACACCAAAAATTTCCAAAATATGGAAATGCTCCAAATTTTATAAAACTTCACAGTAACGATGAGCAACATTGGTAGAGGTGGAATTTGGCGTTGGAATTTCGAAAATGTCTGCCGTTACCATGGAAACAATGCAAAACAGGTCAAAATGATCCAAAAACCTTAAAGTGGCATTTACTTTCTTAAAATGGTAGGTCAAATTGATCGAAACTTTGATGGTATGGTCCCTCCCATGTACCAATGTGGTATATGCCATTAAATTTTGGGAATGGTCTCTGTTGCCATAGGAACCATCACAAATGTCAAAAATTTAAAAAATTTCAAAATGCTTCAAAATTGATGAAACTTCATATGATTGTAGACTATCAAGTCTGCATGAGACTTTTGAAGTTTGAATTTCCAAAATGGCTACCGTTGCCATGGAAACTGGAAAAATGTCAAATATTTTTGAAATGCTCCAAACTTAATGAAACTTAATATTATTGTAAACTGGCATGTATAAATGAGACTTTTGACTTTCAAACTTTCAAAATGGCTGCCGTTGCCATGGAAACAGCAAAAATGTCATGTTTTTAAAATGATCTAAATGTACTAAAAATTTACAGAAAAATGTATAGCCATGCAAATATGTGCATTCACTGTTAAAAGTTTTTGAAATGGCTGGCGCTTAGTGGCAATGGGGGGAAGGGTGACATCCGCTATTGCTTGCAATAGCAATTCTAATATCAATTGTGTTCTAAATGCTTGATTGAAACCCTTTATCATACATTAATGAAGAAATGAGTAGTGCTTGATATCTGATATTGCATTACTTGACATTATATTCAATGTTTGATGATAGTTCATATTAATATGTGCAAAATAAAATATTTAATACTCAATTTATGTTCTTGTTTTTATACGACCGCAAAATTTGAAAATTTTTTCGTCGTATATTGCTATCACGTTGGCGTCTGCGTCGTCGTCGTCGTCCGGCGTCCGAATACTTTTAGTTTTCGCACTCTAACTTTAGTAAAAGTGAATGGAAATCTATAAAATTTTAACACAAGGTTTATGACCACAAAAGGAAGGTTGGTATTGATTTTGGGAGTTTTGGTCCCAACATTTTAGGAATTAGGGGCCAAAAAGGGCCCAAATAAGCATTTTCTTGGTTTTCGCACTATAAGTTTAGTTTAAGTTAATAGAAATCTATGAAATTTTGACACAAGGTTTATGACCACAAAAGAACGGTTGGGATTGATTTTGGGAGTTTAGGTTTCAACAGTTTAGGAATTAGGGGCCAAAAAAGGGCCCAAATAAGCATTATTCTTGGTTTTCGCACAATAACTTTAGTTTAAGTAAATAGAAATCAATGAAATTTAAAGACAATGTTAATGACTACAAAAGGAAGGTTGGTATTGATTTTGGGAGTTTAGGTCCCAACAGTTTAGGAATTAGGGGCCAAAAAGGGACCCAAATAAGCATTTTTCTTGGTTTTCGCACCATAACGTTAGTATAAGTAAATAGAAATCTATGAAATTTAAACACAAGGTTTATGACCATAAAAGGAAGGTTGGTATTGATTTTGGGAGTTTTGGTCCCAACAGAATAAGGGGCCCAAAGGGTCCAAAATTAAACTTTGTTTGATTTCATCAAAATTGAATAATTGGGGTTCTTTGATATGCCGAATCTAACTGTCATGACTGTGTATGTAGATTCTTAACTTTTGGTCCCGTTTTCAAATTGGTCTACATTAAGGTCCAAAGGGTCCAAAATTAAACTTAGTTTGATTTTGACAAAAAATGAATCAGTTAGGTTCTTTGATATGCTGAATCTAAAAATATACTTAGATTCTTGATTATTGGCCCAGTTTTCAAGTTGGTCCAAATCGGGGTCCAAAATTAAACTTTGTTTGATTTCATCAAAAATTGAATAAATGGGGTTCTTTGATATACCAAATCTAACTGTGTATGTAGATTCTTCATTTTTGGTCCAGTTTTCAAATTGGTCTACATTTTGTACACTAAAGTCCAAAGGGTCCAAAATTAAACTTAGTCTGATTTCAACAAAAATTGAAATCTTGGGGTTCTTTGATATGCTGAATCCAAAAATGTACTTAGATTTTTTATTATGGGCCCAGTTTTCAAGTTGGTCCAAATCAGGATCTAAAATTATTATATTAAGTATTGTGCAATAGCAAGTCTTTTCAATTGCACAGTATTGCGCAATGGCAAGAAATATCTAATTGCACAATATTGTGAAATAGCAATTTTTTTTTTAATTAGAGTTATCTTTCTTTGTCCAGAATAGTAAGCAAGAAATATCTAATTGCAAAATATTGTGCAATAGCAAGATTTTTTTTAATTGGAGTTATCTTTCTTTGTCCAGAATCAACTTAAATCTTTGTTATATACAATATACAATGTATATTCACTTTTTACTACCAACTGATAAATTATAATAAATAACATTCAGTGATAACAAGCAGTTTTTTTTACATCTTAATATTTTATGATGTATTTAAATGAGTAGTTATTGTTGCAAACTCCATTAGAAATTTTAATTGAGATTAGTTTTGGAATAAAGGAAAGGGGGATGTGATTAAAAAAATTGGGTTCAATTTTTCTCATTTGAAATTTCATAAATAAAAAAGAAAATTTCTTCAAACATTTTTATGCCCTACCTACGATAGTAGAGGGGCATTATGTTTTCTGGTCTGTGCGTCCGTCCGTCCGTCCGTCTGTCCGTTCGTTCGTCCGTCCGTCCGTTCGTCCGTCCGTCTGTCCCGCTTCAGGTTAAAGTTTTTGGTCAAGGTAGTTTTTGATGAAGTGTAAGTCCAATCGACTTCAAACTTAGTACACATGTCCCCTATGATATGATCTTTCTAATTTTAATGCCAAATTAGAGTTTTTACCCCAATTTCACGGTCCACTGAACATGGAAAATGATAGTGCGAGTGGGGCATTCGTGTACTGAGGACACATTCTTGTTTTGAGAGGATTAATATTCAACAGCATAGTGAATTGCTCTAAGAGAAAACAAAAATTTTAAGTTCATTAGAACACATTCATTCTGTGTCAGAAACCTATGCTGTGTCAACTATTTAATCACAATCCAAATTTAGAGCTGAATCCAGCTTGAATGTTGTGTCCATACTTGCCCCAACCGTTCAGGGTTCAACCTCTGCGGTCGTATAAAGCTACGCCCTGCGGAGCATCTGGTTTTCATATTTTACAAGAAAAATGATTAGTTACCTGTAATTACCTACTGCACAATATAAAAACAGATTAATCACAATAAAAACAATTCCCGATTGTCCCGCAAATAAACTTCCCAATTGTCCCACAAACTTCTTCCCGATTGTCCCACAAAATTTCCCTACCTTTTTACTTGTAATTTCAAAAAGTGGGACAATCGGGAAGACACCCTTAGTACACATGTTCCCTATGATATGATCTTTCTAATTTTTATGCCAAATTAGAGTTTTTATCCCAATTTCACGTTCCACTGAACATAGAGAAAATGATAGTACTATGATCACATTCTTGTTTGTTTGTTTTTTTGGTTTAATCTAAGAACATTTTTTGGTTGGAAAGAATAAAAAAAATCATTTACCTTTTGATGACGGCTTTGTTGCATTTAGTGGAGCGGCGGAGAGGACAATTTTAGAAATTTAAATTTCCTGCAAGGTCAAAGGTCATCACTTAAAAGTTCTTATTTTCCTGTAGAGGAACTGCAGATTTTTTTTAAATGTATACCCACTCAATAAATAATGCAAGTAGTATACTACTGATTCAATAAAACTTGAATTGAAATAAAATCTACACTAGGCATGAATGGTCAGCAAAAGGTTGGTGACAACTGGGTCAAAGACAAAAACGGTGGTGTGAACTGGAATAATTGTCTGTTATTTTCTAAGTAGCTGTCAGTGGAAGTAGTCGGAACACATACTTTTTGATCTATGTAATTTTAAGTATCGGGTTGAAAAAAATAGCATGAGCATGAAAAGCATGGCAAATCATTGAGGTATCTGCCTCTTCATGGTAACAGCATGACAAATCATTAAGGTATCTGCCTCTTTATGGCAAATCATTGAGGTATCTGCCTCTTTATGGTAAATCATTAAGGTATTTGCCTCTTTATGGCAAATCATTGAGGTATCTGCCTCTTTATGGTAACATCATGGTAAATCATTAAGGTATTTGCCTCTTTATGGCAAATCATTGAGGTATCTGCCTTTTTATTGTAACAGCATGGTAAATCATTGAGGTATCTGCCTTTTTATTGTAACGGCATGGTAAATCATTGAGGTATATGCCTCTTTATTGCAAATCATTGAGGTGTCTGCCTCTTTATGGCAAATCATTGAGGTATCTGCCTTTTTATTGTAACAGCATGGTAAATCATTGAGGTATCTGCCTTTTCATTGTAACAGCATGGTAAATCATTGAGGTATCTGTCTTTTTATTGTAACAGCATGGTAAATCATTGAGGTATCTACCTCTTTATTGCAAATCATTGAGGTATCTGCCTCTTTATGGCAAATCATTGAGGTATCTGCCTATTATTGTAACAACATGGTAAATCATTGAGGTATCTGCCTTTCTATTGTAACAGCATGGTAAATCATTGAGGTATATGCCTCTTTATTGCAAATCATTGAGGTATCTGCCTCTTTATGGCAAATCATTGAGGTATCTGCCTTTTTATTGTAACAGCATAGTAAATCATTGAGGTATCTGTCTTTTTATTGTAACAGCATGGTAAATCATTGAGGTATATGCCTCTTTATTGCAAATCATTGAGGTATCTGCCTCTTTATGGCAAATCATTGAGGTATCTGCCTTTTTATTGTAACAGCATGGTAAATCATTGAGGTATCTGCCTTTTTATTGTAACAGCATGGTAAATCATTGAGGTATATGCCTCTTTATTGCAAATCATTGAGGTATCTGCCTCTTTATGGCAAATCATTGAGGTATTTGCCTTTTTATTGTAACAGCATGGTAAATCATTGAGGTATCTGCCTTTTTATTGTAACAGCATGGTAAATCATTGAGGTATATGCCTCTTTATTGCAAATCATTGAGGTATCTGC
This sequence comes from Mytilus edulis, assembly GCA_019925275.1. NCBI lineage: Eukaryota > Metazoa > Mollusca > Bivalvia > Mytilida > Mytilidae > Mytilus > Mytilus edulis. The sequence goes on along the minus strand of CM034358.1, from coordinate 27,045,201 downwards.
CTCTTTATGGCAAATCATTGAGGTATCTGCCTTTTTATTGTAACAGCATGGTAAATCATTGAGGTATCTGTCTTTTTATTGTAACAGCATGGTAAATCATTGAGGTATATGCCTCTTTATTGCAAATCATTGAGGTATCTGCCTCTTTATGGCAAATCATTGAGGTATCTGCCTTTTTATTGTAACAGCATGGTAAATCATTGAGGTATCTGCCTTTTTATTGTAACAGCATGGTAAATCATTGAGGTATATGCCTCTTTATTGCAAATCATTGAGTATCTGCCTCTTTATGGCAAATCATTGAGGTATCTGCCTTTTTATTGTAACAGCATGGTAAATCATTGAGGTATATGCCTCTTTATTGCAAATCATGGTATCTTGCCTCTTTATTGGCAAATCATTGAGGTATCTGCCTTTTATTGTACAGCAGGAATCATTGAGGTATCTGCCTTTTTATTGTAACAGCATGGTAAATCATTGAGGTATATGCCTCTTTATTGCAAATCATTGAGGTATCTGCCTCTTTATGGCAAATCATTGAGGTATCTGCCTTTTTATTGTAACAGCATGGTAATCATTGAGGTATCTGCCTTTTTATTGTAACAGCATGGTAAATCATTGAGGTATATGCCTCTTTATTGCAAATCATGAGTATCTGCCATTAATCATTAAGAGTATCTGCCTCTTTATGGCAAATCATTGAGGTATCTGCCTCTTATGTAACGCATGGTAAATCATTAAGGTATTTGCCTCTTTATTGCAAATCATTGATATCTGCCTCTTTATGGTAAATCATTGAAGGTATCTGCCTTTTTATTGTAACCATGGTAAATCATTGAGGTATATGCCTCTTTATTGCCAAAATCATTGAGGTATCTGCCTCTTTATGGCAAATCATTGAGGTATCTGCCTTTTTATTGTAACAGCATGGTAAATCATTGAGGTATCTGCCTTTTTATTGTAACAGCATGGTAAATCATTGAGGTATATGCCTCTTTATTGCAAATCATTGAGGTATCTGCCTCTTTATGGCAAATCATTGAGGTATCTGCCTTTTTATTGTAACAGCATGGTAATCATTGAGGTATCTGCCTTTTATTGTAACAGCATGGTAAATCATTGAGGTATCTGCCTTTTATGTAACAGCATGGTAAAATCATTGAGGTATCTCCTCTTTATTGCAAATCATTGAGGTATCTGCCTCTTTATGGCAAATCATTGAGGTATCTGCCTTTTATTGTAACAGCATGTAAATCATTGAGGTATCTGCCTTTTATTGTAAACAGAATGGTAAATCATTGAGGTATATGCCTCTTATAATTGCAAATCATTGAGGTATCTGCCTCTTTATGGCAAATCATTGAGGTATCTGCCTTTTTATTGTAACAGCATGTAAATCATTGAGGTATCTGCCTTTTTATTGTAACAGCATGGTAAATCATTGAGGTATATGCCTCTTTATTGCAAATCATTGAGGTATCTGCCTCTTTATGGCAAATCATTGAGGTATCTGCCTTTTTATTGTAACAGCATGGTAAATCATTGAGGTATCTGCCTTTTTTATGTAACAGCATGGTAAATCATTGAGGTATATGCCTCTTTATTGCAAATCATTGAGGTATCTGCCTCTTTATGGCAAATCATTGAGGTATCTGCCTTTTATTGTAACAGCATGGTAAATCATTGAGGTATCTGCCTTTTATTGTAACAGATGGTAAATCATTGAGGTATATGCCTCTTTATTGCAAATCATTGAGTATCTGCCTCTTTATTGTAACAGCAGTAAATCATTGAGGTATCTGTCTTTTTATTGTAAAAAGCATGGTAAATCATTGAGGTATATGCCTCTTTATTGCAAATCATTGAGGTATCTGCCTCTTTATGGCAAATCATTGAGGTATCTGCCTTTTTATTGTAACAGCATGGTAAATCATTGAGGTATCTGCTTTTTATTGTAACAGCATGGTAAATCATTGAGGTATATGCCTCTTTCTGGCAAATCATTGAGGTATCTGCCTCTTTATGGCAAATCATTGAGGTATCTGCCTTTTTATTGTAACAGCATGGTAAATCATTGAGGTTTCTGCCTTTTTATTGTAACAGAATGGTAAATCATTGAGGTATATGCCTCTTTATTGCAAATCATTGAGGTATCTGCCTCTTTATGGCAAATCATTGAGGTATCTGCCTTTTTATTGTAACAGCATGGTAAATCATTGAGGTATCTGTCTTTTTATTGTAACAGCATGGTAAATCATTGAGGTATATGCCTCTTTATTGCAAATCATTGAGGTATCTGCCTCTTTATGGCAAATCATTGAGGTATCTGCCTTTTTATTGTAATAGCATGGTAAATCATTGAGGTATCTGCCTTTTTATTGTAACAGCATGGTAAATCATTGAGGTATATGCCTCTTTATTGCAAATCATTGAGGTATCTGCCTCTTTATGGCAAATCATTGAGGTATCTGCCTTTTTATTGTAACAGCATGGTAAATCATTGAGGTATCTGTCTTTTTATTGTAACAGCATGGCAAATCATTGAGGTATATGCCTCTTTATTGCAAATCATTGAGGTATCTGCCTCTTTATGGCAAATCATTGAGGTATCTGCCTTTTTATTGTAACAGCATGGTAAATCATTGAGGTATCTGCCTTTTTATTGTAACAGCATGGTAAATCATTGAGGTATATGCCTCTTTATTGCAAATCATTGAGGTATCTGCCTCTTTATGGCAAATCATTGAGGTATCTGCCTTTTTATTGTAACAGCATGGTAAATCATTGAGGTATCTGCCTTTTTATTGTAACAGCATGGTAAATCATTGAGGTATATGCCTCTTTATTGTAACAGCATGGTAAATCATTGAGGTATCTGTCTCTTTATTGCAAATCATTGAGGTATCTGCCTCTTTATGGCAAATCATTGAGGTATCTGCCTCTTTATGGCAAATCATTGAGGTATCTGCCTCTTTATGGTAAATCATTGAGGTATCTGTCTCTTTATTGCAAATCATTGAGGTATCTGCCTCTTTATGGTAAATCATTGAGGTATCTGTCTCTTCATGTTAACAACGGGAAGACAACTTTTAAACATTTTTGATTTTCCTTGATTTTGATGTTATTTGCTGCTTAAAGGTATCACCAAAAGAATGACTTTGCAAATAAAATGTTATATTTAACATCATGTTGTTGTTTAGAAAAGAGCGCTTTGGCATCTTTAAAGTGCTTCTCAAGTTTAGTCCTGAGTTTAGAGTAATAGTAGTAGGTTTTACTAATGTAATTTGGTAAGAAAGACTTGATACATTATCAAAATTGATTAAAATACTAGAGTCTTTTTGTCCCAAAAAAGTCTTTGTCTATAATTTTAAGTACTCTTTGTGTAATTTGGTATTTTTGTAAAGCATGTTGTCAAAGGTGCATGCAGCATGATAAACTGTGTTAGTGAGTCAATTCTCATGCTTTATTTGGCATATCACATCAACTTAGCTTGCTCTAACAGCAAAATCTTTTTCATTTGTACATGTTTATATCCTCAGAAGAATGATGTTCTGTTCAATTTTTATATTACAGATGGATCAGTGACAATGAGTTACCCTTTTTCCCTCAACAGGTTCTGTCAGAACAAGAGTATCTAGCCATGAGAGAAATGTGAGTATGAGTAATTCTAAAAAGATGATAAGAAATGTCAACGTTGGTATTATTACCCATGGATTTTGACCAAAGCTTCGAAAACAAAATTGAGAGCAGTTGGTTTTATTTTAATCCAGTTTTTTGTTGTTGAGTCTGCAACTTCTGTTACAAAAAGCTAAACATATGGATAGTGATCCTGTGGCGGCTGCATAGCTAAACTTTCGAAAACTTAATATTTCAGAAGGTAGAAGACCTGGACCCTTCATACTTTGTATAAAGCTGCCTTATGTTATGAAATTTCCGCCTGTCATATGTCCATTGTACTTGACCTCATGTTAATGGTTCAGTGACAACTTGAAAAAAAGTTAAGATTTAAAGAATTCTTAATTTCTCTCATATTACATTTGTATTATGAGTAATATGATAACTATATTTGGTATGTGCGTACCTTGCAAGGTCCTCATGCCCTTCAGACAATTTTTACTTGACCCCAACCTCATTTCATTGATCAGTGAACAAGGTTATATTTTCGTGGTTAAGTCCATATCTTATCCATATATAAAGTGTATGGATCCTTATGAAATTTTACAAAATGGTTCAATACCACAAAAGGAAGGTTGAAATTGAATTTTAGGGTTATGGTACCAAAAGTTTAGGAATAAGGGGCCAACAAGGGGCCAAAAATAAACATTTTTGTAGTTTCAGGACAATAACTTGTGTGTAAGTGTAGTGATCTATCTAAAATTGTACTACAAGGTTCCATACCATAAAGGGAAGGCTAGGATTGAGTTTTGGGGTTATTTCGCAAAGAGTTTTTTCACCAATTTTTTTCACCAATTTTTAGGGGTTCATATTTTTTCTTCTTCCAAATTTTTGAAAAGTTTAAAGAAGAAATATTCAATTGCACATTATTGCGCAATAGATTTTTATGATCTTTGAACACATTTATTTTGTGTCAGAAACTTATATTATGTCAAAAAACAATCCTAATTCAGACAGTATAAAGCTCGAATATAGTGCCCCAACTGTATAGGATTCAACCTCTGTTGTCATATCCCTCAGCCAAGCATTTTATTTTATATAGATTAGACTGTTGATTTTCATGTTTGAATAGTTTTACACTAGTAATTTTGGGGGCTTTAATTTATAGCTTTCTGTTGGTGTGAGCCAAGGCTCCTCGTTTAAGAACGTACTTTAACCTATAATGGTTTACTTTTACAAATTGTGACTTGGATTGAAAGTTGTCTCATTTGCGCTAATATCCATCATATATTAGTTTGTGAATAAGTCAGTTTAAAGGGAACTATTAGTGGTAGGTCAATGACAGTATAGGGTCCAACTCTTCGATCATTGTTCATTGACTAACTTTTGCATAGTTCACAAGTTAAAAGTGGTGTTTCATCTAGTTTAAAAGGAACAACTTATGCTAAGTCAATGGTATTTGGTGTGCTTCATAAATAGATAATAAATAAGTTTTGTAAGCAATAACACTTCTCATATCCCTGGTGGTTAATTGACTCGTCACTGCAGCTTCCCTTTACTTATAAAATATATAAAACCACCCTGTAGTAGCGATAGCTATGATGGTGAATAAGTCTATTTGCTTATAGTTTTTTGAGCTGTGGCTTACTGTGCTAGGATCTAATCTCAGTTGTTACAGTTGTAATTTTTATTCCGACATCTGCATTTGTTCATACTTACAGATGTAAATTAGTGTGTAAAGAGCATCAGTACTGATTTTTGATATTGATGTGTATGATGTGTGTTCTTAGTTTATATTAAGAATTTGTAAAAAATGGATTTTCAACGATTAATGATATTGATAAAGATATTTTTGTATGTTTTATGCATAATTAATATGATGTAGAAATATTATATATTCAATATTTTTTAGTTATGCAGATAACAACAGGATCATCAATGCTACAGAGTACACACAGGATGGTTTCCCTTTAACAATGCAGCATGCTTATACCAACAAAAAACTAGCATATAAATCATGGTATACCCTCAGAAATCTAAATAAACTGTGAGTAGCATTAAAGTCTCAAATTATACCATTTATTGCAATTAATACATATTCAAAATCATATCATTTGCAATTATTTCATTTTTTCATTGAATTTCCAGCTCACTATGAATACTGTAGTGTTTAATTTTTGTCTGGTTTCCCGAGATGAGCTCATTTACAAACTATACTGGTCACTAGTGTTAACAAGGTTTTAAAGAACCACTGAATGGAATGTAACTAAACATGGTATAAATGTTCCTTATGAGGTACTGACCAAGTGCTGTTACTTTGAAGCCCATCCATCATCCAAGATGGCCGCCAGCAGGGACTTAGTTTAACATAGGACACTAAGGGAAAATACATACAAATGTCTTCTTTTAGAGAACCACTGAAAGAAATAAAACCAAACATGGTATGAATGTTCCTTATGAGGAGTTGACCAAGTGTTGTTACTTTAAAGCAGATCCATCATCTAGGATTTTTTTGCATAATCACCACTAAATGGACAATGCATGTGTATTCGATCCACTTAACGATCATGCTCTACTTCTTACCTCCAATCGAGTGATGATGAGACTAAGAGTGCGGGTGCAATCTTATACATTCGAGGTATTGAAGGGGGAAGACTTAGTTTAACATAGGACCCTATTTGAAATACATATAACTGTCTTCAACTAGAGAACCACTGAATGAAATGAAACCAAACATGGCATGAATATTCCTTATGAGGTGCTCACAAAGGGGTGTTGCTAAACGGCGGAAACGGAAAACGGAACGGAAACAGAAACAGAAAGAAATATGGACGGAATTTAAGGGGTGAAATGGAAAAAACTACGAAAATCTATAACACCACACAACAGTTATGTTGCCGGACAATATGGAGCTATAGATATCAAAGAAAATAACAAACGGTTTTTGAAATATATAAGAGCTAGAAAATTAAAAAAAACTTGGCAAGAGGCAAAGGCAGATCCAGGGTGGTAGGGGGCTGGGGGGAGGACAGGCCCCCTCTCGTGGCAAACATTTGTTTGATTATATAGGGAATCACTTAAGCGTGACTAGAGAGCCCCCCCCCCCCTTTTTGTCAGTCAGCCGGTCCCCTTACGAAAAGTTCTGGATCCGCCACTGAGAGGCTATAAAGAGCACGTGCCATTCATATAGGTCTATTATGTGCATCATAAACAATGGGAACTCTCCACAATTATAGACTTGAAAAGTGAATAAGAAAAATCTCTCTAACTTGTATAGTTTTTACCCCAAATACAAGGGAGGATAAAAAAAAATATCGTCATTTAAGGGGAATTGTTACTTTAAAAAGTCTACTAACCACAACGGAAATTTGACTTGTTTGTAGATCATGTCTTGCTGATAATTTTTTTTTTAAAGTTTCTAGCTTTTGCTTATAGTTTTCAGGTCAATTAGCAAAGTCACAAAAGGTTGGGAAAATCATTTAGAACGAAAACTCTAAATTAAATAACGAGTCGACCAACGATTTCGCCGGACAATTTAACCTCCTTGTAGATCTTATCTTGCTGGTAATTTTTGCTATGAAAAGTTTCTAGATATCTATTTATTATATATTTCAATACAAGGCAGACATCGTAATTGGTTAAATTCGTCATATCAGGGCGATAAGATAACATTATGATTATGATTATGATTCATATCGGTTTTCAATATACAGCACTTGCATTTTATACAGTCCTATGTTTTAATTTTAGCCATGTCGACCATCTTGGCTGGCAGACAGGGTTATGCAGCGCACTTTTAAACTCGATATACCAATGATAACTGTTGCCAAGTTTAACCAAAACTGTCAAACGTCATCATAAACTACATGTGTTCGGTAACATTTGGCCCAGTAGTTTCAGAGAAGATTTTTGAAAAAGTAAACAAAGACGAAAACGGATGACGGACGCCAAGTGACGATAAAAGCTCAATTGGCATGGTAAGGTCAGATACAAAAGGACCATCAAAGTATACCACCACCACTGAAGACCGAAACAGATCTACCAGCAGCAAACATTGCATAAACAAATCACTATAAATGTTACAGCTAAGAAGACATCAATTAAATATGAGCCACTAAATAAACCGTTATATCCAAAAGGGAAAGAAATTCAGTCTTAGATGCATGATTGTTTTTGTATTACATGTAGTTGTTAGTAGCTTTGAACTAGCTGGCAGCTACAGCGAGTATTCTCAGATCTAAACTTAGTGTCTTTTTTTGTTGTTGGGATATACACGAACCCTGTCACGTCTACTCTTGTAGTATTTGTGTTTGTATCCATCTGATGAGCCTTTTTCAACTGATTTTTATAGTTCGTTCTTATGTTGTACTGTTACACCACTGTCCCAGGTTTGGGGACGGTTGGTATCCCTCTAACATGTTTACCCCCGCCACATTCTGTATATATGTGCCTGTTCCAATTCAGGAGCATGTAATTCAGTCGTTTTCGTTTGTTAAGTGTAACATAATTGTTTTTCGTTTATTTTTTTGCAAATAAATTAGGCCGTTGGTTTTCTCGTTTGAATTGTTTTACATTGTCATTTCGGGGCCTTTTATAGCTGACTATTCTTATTGTTGAAGGCCGTACGGTGACTTATATAGTTGTTAATTGCATGATCTTATATTTCAAAAACAAAGTCTCATCATCCCCAGCTAACTACTTCAATAATTTATGCTTTAAAATCTTTCATTTTAAATGTATTTCCGTCTGTTTCTATCTCTTGTGAACATGTGTTACACGATATAAAGCATGCCTATGTAGATAAAATAACTAAGCAAAAACGATTTTGATTCTCGCTGTTTCCGTTTCCATTCCATATTCCGTTCCGTTTTCCGTTTCCGCCGTTTAGCAACACCCGCTCACAAATTGTTGTTACTTTAAAGCCAATTCATCATCCAAGATGGCTGCCAGCAGGGACTTAGTTTGACATAGGACCTTTAGGGAAATACATACAAATGTCTTCTTTTAGAGAACCACTGAATGGAATGAAACCAAACATGACACAAATGTTTCCTTTGAGGTGCTGATGGTGTGTTGCTTCTTTATTACTGATTTACTGTTCAAGATGGCCACCAGGATGTTTTTATTAAATTACAGGGCCAATATTAAACCAAATTTGCCCTCTGTATCATTACTTGGGTATCTGTTTTGATTCTTATTTATTATATTTTACATGATTTCTAAAACCAAACTGTCATGGTCATGGTTTATTTGACAATAATAAGTTTTTCATGATTAGGTTTATTTCACTGGGGTAAAGCTGATGACCGTAACTGCATTCACGGTCATCCCAAGATGTCGGATGAAAAATTAGGTCAGTTTCTGTATTGTCTGTTAAAGTGTTTCTATATCATTTTCTTTACAAATCATACATTGAAACGATGTAAATTTATAAAAGAATCACTCGGAAATCACTAATTACTTCTGAGAAATGTGCATGAAACGGGAAATTCGATTTGAAAAAATCGCCAAGATGACCGTAAATCACAATCGAGATGACCGTAACAGAATCAGCGATTCATAACAAGGCTGACCGTAACTGCTTTTAAGATGACCGTAATTTGTAAATGATGACCGTAACTTTTAAAGGATGACCCTCAATTCTAAGAAATATCCGTATTTATATAACTATCTTTTTGTATCAAATGATTAATCGTGTTGGTATACACATATCAATATGAAAGTTTTATCCTATAGGTAGAAGAAAATAAGACGTGCTTCAAATTCAAAGATTACCATATGTATCTTTTTTACAGTAGAGGGTTCAATTTTTAAAATGAATTTGCCAAAAGACATGCGGTACACAGCCTTCAACTGCTCGACAAAAGATTTTTTTTTGTTTCTGGGATTCCCTTTAATGACATATAATAAATACACATTTTTAAAAATGCCAAAAAATTGCATGTACACCCATTGATATTATATCGTCTTTCATTTTGTCGTGCAAATAAAATAACAGAAATATTTTGAAAATATCATTCGAATAAACTAGTGAAGGTGAGCTCCAGCAAAGTAGATCCTTAAAATAGTATTGTAAGAAAAGCGTATCACAAGGCGGAACGTTTTCAATTTGTATATATACAGAAATGTTATTCATACAGTCAGGATTCTACTTCTTCAAAATTATCTCCCCATTACGCCAGTTCATGCTCACAGTCGTAGAAATGGAAGCCATTGTAGGGATGACGCTCTGCCAATTTTGCTCTTGAAAACTGATAAATTTATCCACATAGCACCATTACGATCGATCGTTATATGTCAGTTATATTTTAAAATACAAATGTATCTACTAGCTAATGAGCATTAGTTAATGATCTTGTCTGCATTGATTCAACTTAAAAATATTGTCTGTTTGGATGTCAGATGGAATTTTTGAAAATTCTTAAGCATTTAAAAAATTCTAATTAAATATTTCGTGGAAGGGCAGACTAAACATTTTCAGTGGTTGAAGATTATAAACCCTAGTTATCACACACACATTTTCATCATCCAAATTAAAAGACTGTCGTCAAGTACGTTTAGAAAAAAATAGCTATTCGAACACACCTACTCTGTTTTTGTGATTCATTAGATAGGTATCTCAATTGACCCATATATTTCATCTTTTCGTACTGTCATTTTTTTACGTTATAAAGTCAACCTGTAGCTTTGATATATAATAATGATAGAATCTGAAGCCAGATGCTATATAAAATACTCTTGCTTTGTACGTTTTAAAGACAAAATATACACCCCAAACATGACCTAACATAAAAAGGTGCACTCGATTTTTCTCTTTTCGATACAATCGTTACCTGTTTTGGGGAATTTTTTCTTGATTCACATAATGGAAGGGCAGACACGAAAATTTCTGAACTAAAAGATTTATATGTTCTCCGTCCGTGATAAAAAAAAATCGGAGGTTATGCATTTTCTATATCCAACTTATAGATACTATATATAAAAAAGAAGATGTGGTATTATTGCCAATGAGACAGCTATCCAGAAAAGACCAAAATGACACAAACATTAACAACTATAGGTAACCGTTAGGCCTTCAACAATGAGCAAAGCCCATACCGCATAGTCAGCTATAAAAGGCACCGATAAGAACCATGTCGTCGAATTGATATCTTATTGTTTTGCATTACTATGTAATAGATACATTGAAAACTTATGCAAATGGTGTTTTTAAAATAAGAAAATTGTCGTTTTATTTGTTTCTATTAACTTTTTAAGATTTTGTTACTATATCAAACATTACAGTAACTTTTATCGCTTTCTCGATAAACACAGAGCTTCGATTCTTTTGTTCTATTTCAAAAGTGTTTCCGCCTGCATATATCAAGACAAATTAAGATTTTAATCTGCTTCCTCTGGACCCATACACATGGGCTCGATTACCAAATATTCGTATGTATTATTAATGTTTTTAATGCTCCATTTATTGGCATTATGTTTTTCTGGTCTGTGCGTACGTTCGTCCGTTCGTCTGTTTGTTTGTCCGTTTGTCCAGCTTCAAGTTAAAAAAAATTGAAACTTAGTACACATTTTCCCTATGGAATGATCTTTTTAATTCTAATGCCAAATTACAGTTTTATCCCATTTTCATAGTCCACTAAACATAGAAAATGATAGTGTAGATGAGGCATCCGTGTACTAGGGACACATTCATGTTTCTTCAAATTTTCGTCGTATCGCTGTAAATTTGTGTTAAAATTTTAACGTCGATATCAATAAATATTTCATTGTTTACGAGAAATATGCAATTTACTATCATTGTTATAAATCCTAAATATGGCCAATTATATTATAGTTTAAAAAAAGAAATTTATGAAACATATTTATATCCGCTAACCGAGCCCCTATTGAGATCGACAAACTCAACAAAAAAGCTTTGAATACAATACGGATATTTCTTAGAATTGATGGTCATACTATAAAAGTTACGGTCGTCCTATATAAATTACAGTCAGTCTTTACAAATTACGGTCATCCTTTACAAATTACGGTCATCTTGAAAATATTTTGATTATGATTTACGGTCATCTTAACGATTTTTTCAAATCGAATTTCCCGTTTCATGCACATTTCTCGGAAGTAATTAGTGATTTTCGAGTGATTCTTTTATAAATTTACATCGTTTCAATGTATGATTTGTAAAGAAAATGATATAGAAACACTTTAACAGACAATACAGAAACTGACCTAATTTTTCATCCGACATCTTGGGATGACCGTGAATGCAGTTACGGTCATCAGCTTTACCCCAGTGTATTTCAAGATTCTTTAAGTTATAGGTCATCTATATTGGGTATCAGTCTGACAACATTGGTTTTATCATGAGTATGAATATGTTATTGATAGTAATTTATTTACAGATATTTAGGAGGAAATCTAATACCAGCAATAGACCCACTAGAATTCTGCAATTTGACTGTTCTGACTGTCTTCAGTTTACGCAACAACTTGTTAGATGATGATGTTGTCCCTGATAATGCATTTGACTGCCTTACAAGTCTAGTTCAGTTGTAAGTAGTCTCACGCTGTTGTAGGTTATTATTTCTGAATGTCCATTCGTTATGTTCATGAGCATTTTTGTATTTTATAATATGCATTGCATTTTACATTTTTGTTTTAGGCAAGCTGCTTGTCAATATACCCTGTTACTCTTTGAAATCGAGGCGTTCACATCATAAGCTGATAAAAAAAACCAGGGTATACATGTACATTGCAATTATCATCCTATTTCTTCCCACATTCTGATAACCGATACATGTATTTTAATCTGATACAATTTGTATATATATTTTTTTTAAATCTCAATAATAAATGTACGCAATAATTTCTGAATAAGTGATACGGGAAACCTGTCGTCTGTCCGTCTTCAACATGTCAGACTTTTTCTAGTTATTGGGTTTAATTCATTTAAAAAAAAAAAGGATTTTTTTTAGTGTTTCAGACAAGTACTCAAAAATTGTTTGTGGCAGGTTTTGTGAAGCTTTGTTGAATGGTTTATGTCTATTGATTTAAGGTCCTTTTCGATTTTTAAAAATTTTTCGTTTTTAAGTTTCTGAGTTATGATGTTTTATGTAATATCATTAAAAAAGAGGAATTTCCCGGTTATCGTGCAAATAACTCAATATTATTATATCTATTAACAAAAACTCCCAATTTTAATAAATTTAGGTTTTACATATCCAAGTTAAGGGATTTTATTCATAAAAAAGCGGCAATTTACCAGTTTAAGGACAATAACTCAAAAGTGCTTTGAGCAGTTTTCATAAAACTTGTTGATTGTTATAACCTCCATTTATTTATTTTGTTCTATAAATTTCTGAATTGGCATTGAGGAGTTATGGAACTTTATTCTTTGATAGAGCAACTGGTGTATCATGGTGCAGCACTTTGTATTCTTTCTGTCATGCTTATGTTGGAATCTGATACAAAGATAACTATTCTCAAAGCCTTTCAGTTGGACACCTATGCTTTTTTTACAGAGATATTGCTTACAATTTCTTCAAGTATGTTCCTAAAGCAGCAAAGACCATAGCATTGCAAGATTTTAGGATATTAAACATGGCAGGGAATAAACTAACAGCCATTCCAGCAGGAACATTCCAAACTGTTAACTTCACTGATCTGTAAGTCCAGTCCTGTGACAGATTATAGCTATTTCTAAAGGATTATTTCAAACAATTACCTTCAAATACATAAAAAACAGAAGTTATTTCACAGATAATTGTAAATATCATGATCAATAAGAAAATGAGGTAAGTGAAAATAAATACAGGTAAAAGTGCATTGTTTTCAGATCTCAGTACAAATAAAAAAGTAAACAGGCATCTGATTATGTTTATAATATATTTTAACTATCTAAATACACAAAAATATCGCAAAAGAAAATTGATAATGGAACAAAATCAGATGATTCATAACACAACAATATATAGGAACGGAATCAATTTCAACAGCAGGATAGTATTTACCATTAAAATATTTTCTGTTATCTTAATTTTTTCCATTTAGTCATCCTTTTATATAAAGTATTTTAAAAATTGTAATTATACCCCCGCTTTAAAAAAGGGGGGGTATACTGTTTTACCTCTGTCTGTCAGTCCGTCCGTCCGTCCATCAGTCCGTCAGTCAGTCCGTCCCATGAAACTTTCGTCACATTTTTCTCAGGAACTACACATCCACCCTTTCTGTAATTTGGTATCAACATTTATATATGTCAGCCACACCGTGTGATGCGTTTTCAGATTCATCGCTTAACAACTTCCTGTTTACCGAACACTTGTCTGATTTTACACATGATAGCCAAGTTGAAAATTTTCGTCACATTTTTCTCAGGAACTACAATACAAGGATTTCTGAAATTTGGTTTCAGGATTTATATAAGTCACCTATACCGTGTGATGCGTTTTCAGATTCATCACTCGACAACTTCCTGTTTACCGAACACTTGTATGATTTTACACATGATAGCCAAGTTGAAAATTTTCGTCACATTTTTCTCAGGAACTACAATACAAGGATTTCTGAAATTTGGTTTCAGGATTTATATAAGTCAGCTATACCGTGTGATGCGTTTTCAGATTCATCACTCGACTACTTCCTGTTTACCGAACACTTGTATGATTTTACACATGATAGCCAAGTTGAAAATTTTCGTCACATTTTTCTCAGGAACTACAATACAAGGATTTCTGAAATTTGGTTTCAGGATTTATATAAGTCAGCTATACCGTGTGATGCGTTTTCAGATTCATCACTCGACTACTTCCTGTTTACCGAACACTTGTATGATTTTACACATGATAGCCAAGTTAAAAATTTTCGTCACATTTTTCTCAGGAACTACAATACAAGGATTTCTGAAATTTGGTTTCAGGATTTTTATAAGTCAGCTATACCGTGTGATGCGTTTTCAGATTCATCACTCGACAACTTCCTGTTTACCGAACACTTGCATATTTTTACACTATTAATATTATCCACTTGCGGCGGGGGTATCATCAGTGAGCAGTAGCTCGCAGTTTCACTTGTTAAGTTAGTCCAATCTTCCTATAGAATCACATGAGTGAATAGATGATCACATGATGCAAATCAGAACGAGGTTGATCCTTTGTTGTGCAAAGTTAGACTTTTTATTCAGGGGACCAGTGAAAGATATTTCATTAAAAAACTTAACATTTAAATAGGCCATGTTATTAGCTTTGACGACTGGTCAAAGAATGCAGAGTATTTTCTTAATAGATATTAGAAATTTGGAACTTGATACATGCTCAGTTGAAATAAGATGTGGAGACTTGCTTAAGCAAACTAGACCTGGATATCAGTTACCAGAGATATTTATAGAATCATTTAAGCCAGATTTTTGGATTTGTGTGGTTCATACATTACATGAATATTTAGAACGCACAAATAAGTTAAGATTTAATAATACTCAATTGTTTCCAAAAACCGTATAAACCTGTTAAAAAGGGTACCATTGGTAAGTGGATTAAACGAGTTTTAATTTTGCTGGTATAGATATGA
The DNA here is from genome assembly GCA_019925275.1 of Mytilus edulis. Taxonomy (NCBI): domain Eukaryota; kingdom Metazoa; phylum Mollusca; class Bivalvia; order Mytilida; family Mytilidae; genus Mytilus; species Mytilus edulis. The sequence goes on along the minus strand of CM034358.1, from coordinate 27,030,027 downwards.
TATGACAATCTTTACACCTCATAGTACGTAGAGGAGCTGCTACTTCCTATGTTAGTGGACGAATTCCAATATCTACGATTCTTCGCACAGCTGCATGCAGGAAAAATAGTGTGTTTAGAAAATTTTATCAAAGAACTATACTTAAATGACAGCTCCTTCAGTAAAGAAATCTTATTGGCGAAGGGGAAATAAGATAGTTTCTTGTATATATGGATGTATATAAATACCAAAATTTAGAATAAGTAGTGTTTTCAAGTAGTGAAAGTATGTAGTGTTTATAGTATAACTGTTGCTACTTAACAAAGATTTTGACTGAACTCTAAAGACTCATGTGATTCTATAGGTAGATTGGACTTACTAAATTAACAAATTAAACAAAACTTACCTAAGTTGTAGTTTGATGTTAATTTTGTAAGGTCCAATATACCAGAATCACATGCCCGCCCGCGTTGTGATTGTGCCCACACTTATTATGGAATTTTCAGTTCCTGACTTTTTCCACTCTGAAGTCTGATTTACATCATGTGATCATCTGTTCACTCATATGATTCTGGTAGATTGGACCTTACCAAATTAACATCAAACTACAACTTAGGTAAGTTTTGTTTAATTTGTTAAATGAAGGAACAATTTCACTATGAAATTGATTCTGAAACATAAAATCTGTAAAATGAAAATTCTAATGCAATATTTATGTAACAATTTTTGTTGTTGGCTAAAAGTAACGGTCAAATCCACAGTTGACCAGGCGTAACTAAGGAGGGACCCGCCATTTTGAAAGGATTGGATCAACAAATGTTCGTTTACTACAATATTATCGAAAATAAAACAACACATACCTCGAATTTACCATTTTAATGTGATTTTATCCGAATTTGAATCGTAGAGGTAACGTAACAACCTCCAATTTTTAAGTTTTCATTTGTATGACGTCACGTTTAGCTACAACGTCTTTGCGCCAAAAGCATTCATGAAGATTCGCAGATTTTTTTTGTATGTCAAATTTATACATTTTTTCAAGCTCTAACGTTTTATATCTTTTTGTAATGCATTAGAACCGAAATTAAAGTGCTGTAGTTGAAGAGTTGCCACCGTCAATTTTGATTTGACAGTCGCAAATGTCCGTTTTACTATCTCCGCAAGGCGTCGCCAGTAAAACTGTAATCGCGGCAGTCAAATCGACAATTGACGGTGGCAACTCTTCAACTACAGAACGTTATTTCTTAATTGTTCAATGTAAATTACCTCCCTTTGATTGATAAATTATGCAAATATGGTCTACCTTGGTGACACATTTATCATTATGGTCAGTTATATATACTGTGAGTACTTTGCAT
>CM034358.1:26940196-27028590 GCA_019925275.1 Mytilus edulis | reverse complement strand
AACAACAAAATCTTACTTACAACTAAAATTAAGATGGCAATGATCTGGAAACAAGTGAAAGAATAATTACACACAATAACTGATCAAAACAAAAAAAATATGCAGAAAAATCCAAAAATGGTCTATTCCAAATTTGGAGGAGTAACTATGTCAAAGGAAAATTAAATGTAAAATAAAAAGGATATGCCCCGAAGGGCCAACTGAGCTTTTCTCATCACTTGGCGTCCGGCGTCGTCCGTCGTCTGTCGTCCGTCGTCGTTAACTTTTACAAAAAATCTTCTCCTCTGAAACTGCTGGGCCAAATCTGACATGAGGTAAAATTGTTTATCAGGTCAACATCTATCTGCCCTGAAATTTTCAGATGAATCGGACATTCCGTTGTTGGGTTGCTGCCCCTGAATTGGTAACTTTAGGAAAATTTTGCTGTTTTTGGTTATTACCTTGAATATTTATTATTAGATAGAGTAAATGTAAACTGCAATAATTTTCAGCATAGTAAGATTTACAAATAAGGCAACATGACCGAAATGGTCATTGACCCCTTTAGGAGTTATTGCCCTTTATAGTCAATTTTTAACCATTTTCATAAAACATTTTCCACTGAAACTACTGGGCCAAGTTTATTATAGATAGAGATAATTGTAAGCAGCAAGAATGTTCAGTAAAGTAAGATGTACAAACACATCACCATCACCAAAACACAATTTTGTCATGAATCTATCTGTGTCCTTTGTTTAATATTCACTTAGACCAAGGTGAGCGACACAGGCTCTTTAGAGCCTCTAGTTGAATTTTACTATGGACACAAAATTTTGACATTTTAATTAAATCTTACAACTTTGACTCTTGAAATTTCAGTCTTCTTTTTAAAAACTCGAAACTTTTACTTTTCAAACTCGAAATTTTTATTTTATTTAACACAAAATGTCTACCTTTTTTTTAAACTTTAAAACTGACAGAAGGAATTTCAAAATAAAAACTGAAACGCAAAAACGTCAGATGTATATCATCAGGACAATAACTTGTATACAAAACAACAGCAGAAATATATATGAACTACCACCAATGAAGGTTGTAGAAAACTATAAGTGATACTCAATGCTTAACGTAATGTTCTTTTTCTTTTCTTTTATCTTTTATTTTGTCGTTAAAAGCAAAAATTGCACAAAAAAAGGAATCATCCTTTGACGAAAACAACACTTGGAAAGTCATCGGCTATTCGTTGAAGTCAAAAGGCAATCTATTTCTGAAATCTAAATTTTGTTTCGCTGTTCTGAGTGTTCAAGATGTTATACATGCAACTTAACTATTGGTTAAAACAATTGAAAAAAATACTGGTCTGTATAAACATAAAATGTACACTAAATTAAACGAATGCAAGCCGCTGGACTGCAATCGAAGACTCGAATAAGCACATTTTGAAAATGACAGCTATAACATGAACTGAGTGCCAGTAAAAGTCCAACACTTGCTTTTTCAAAAATAAAATCTGTATTCAAAATGATAATCTTAAAAAAAAAAATGAATATATGAAAATTTACAATTCAAACAATTGATCGATATTAAACAAAAATGTTACATTATCATTTTTCGGCTACAATGGGTATATGAAACATCCAATGCCGAATTATCAAAATAGACTCCTAACAAAGAATGTTTCTGTCATGATCTGCAACGAAATCTCTACCGCACACGGTAGTGATAACACTAGAAGTTTAATAGAATCCTGCGAAAAGCCAGGCTTTGGTCCGCGAAGGTAACAAATTGTCTGGGTGACTACCGCTGACGGCTTTTGGTACACATAAGATGATTGCTGGTTATCGGATTTTTTTTAAGCCGGACAGTCATTATGATATCACAAAGGAAAGGTCGCCGTGCTCTTTATTAATTTCCACGCAAACTGATATAGCTCCAAAGGTTTTACATGTACCATGAACACCAATGGATACTCGTGTCAATTAGAAAGCCACGCGGAATCAATATCGGAGATGTTTAAGACAAATGCATCGGTCCTGCTGGGCGTTTGTTGCTTCATGTCTACCTGGACATGGCTTGTCATTAAAAGATCCCTTTTGCGGAATTTGTAGATTTTTTGGTCTACTGTAGAGGGTAAATATATATATTCTACGAGTAATTGTATCATGGGAAAAGCCTCCTTAAATTACGCCCCAAATTGTTTGTCACTGGTTGTCAATAAGACCTGGTATATAGTCAGTCTGCTGTTTATTTAAGTTTCTTTACAATAAGGGCTTGAAATTCATGATATAAGCTAACCTTTACATTTACTTTACTTATTTACTTTACTTTTTGAAAGTAAAAGCAAGAAAGTCATACTTGAAAACGTTCGAACTCGGATTTCGTCCGTTCAAATAACCCTGTATTTCACAGCTGTTCCAAAAAATTATCAACCGAAAAGTATTTGACATTGGTCTTGAAAGTCATTTTTAACCAACTATACATAGTTCTAATAAACTAGAAAGCCTTTGTGATCACCTTGGTTTATGTGCAAATTCAACAAAGGACACTCTCCAACATTGTAAACAAGAATAGAATTCATGACAAAATCTGTTTTGTTGATCTTGTATTGCTGATCATGTGTTGGTTTTTTTGGGTTTTTTTCTGTTTTCTTAAGATTTACTCAAAATACAAAAGAGGATAAAACAAATCCTCATTTAAGGACAATAATTACTATAAAGAGTTACAGTCTACTTGACTATGTCGTCAAAGTTTGACTTGTTAGTAGATCTTAACTTGCTGATCAATTTTGAGATTTAAAATATGTATCTTTATCTATTATAATTTTCTATAATATAAGACAAAACGCCCTAAAAAAAAGAGAGGTGAAAGCCGTCTTATGGTGGTATGGAGTATATATATATAGATTAAAAATGATAGAATTTGTCACAAACTTTGCCAAAACGTAGGATATATTGTGAAATGTTAAAAACTATTATAAATATGATAGGTCACCGTGCATTTTCTCAAGCTACAGGCTGTGACAAAATGACACATTTGTATGGATTATACAGGGGTTATAACAGCATTATGTGATCAAAAGCTAAACTTAAATGATAGAATTGAAAACAAAATGCGAGAAGATAACTTTTAGAAAATGCTTTGAGAATATAAACAGATAAGATAGGGTCACCGTGCTAAATTTTGAAATAGCAAAGTTCATGTAGACTTTTTCAGAAAATGCACTACTTCAGAGATATCTCCCCTAAAAATGACACTTAAAAAACATTAAAAAAATCAATCAAATAAAATCTACGCTTGTAGAATTATTTATATTTATAAGTTCAAATCTTATAAATTTGTTCTTTTAAATGAAAATTCACATTTAATTTAGTAATCTGCAATTATGCAGCAAATGTTGCTACATTGATTAAACATTGGCCCTTGGGTCCTCTGGTATTTACAATCCAAGAATGCAAAAGACTCTTTTAAAGGGCAATAACACCAATAAGAAATCGCCTTCATATTGTCTTTATTGTAGATTTAAGTTATATGGCAAAAAATGGAAAACAAAATTGTCAAAATCATTATCAAAGGACATTTAACTGTAAAAAGAAGTCGATTAGCGTTTTCGACCATATTGTATCATTTGTAGAACTGATCTTGCTGATCATCATAAAGTTTTGCTGTTTCTAATATAACTTTTAAGATAGAAGGCAAAAAGGCAAATAAATGGTAAAACTTGTTATATAAGAGAAATAAATCCTATAATAAATGGGAATTGAGTCTAGGGAACACAGATAATACACCCGCTTGCATATAACTTTATAAAGAGACACAAGTTAAGAACGGCAAAGTGACACTCCACAAATTTGTACTTCTTCTAAAACTATTCTAAAGAATCATTTTAAACGTGAGTGAGTGGTAAATTCAGCAGATATTGATCATACTAGATGGAGAGTTGTTTCATTGGCTCTCATGCAACATCTTCTTATAGCTAGCGAAAGAAACGAATATTTCATGAACAAATCACTTATAAAATCGTCAGTTTTTAACTCTAAAAGGGCATGGTTTTTCGAAGTTTAAAACGAAGCCTGCAAAAATTATACACATGTTTATATCGGACATAAAGGAAAAACAGAGGACAAAAGGCAAAACGACAAAAAGCAACGGACAAAAAGCAAAAGTGTCGGACACAAAGCAAAATTATCGGATAAAAAGCAAAACGGACAACAAGCAACGGGCAAAAAGCAGAAGTGTCGGACACAAAGCAAAATTATTGGACAAAAAGCGAAACGGGCAACAATCAACGGACAAAAAGCAAAACTGTCAGACAAAAAGCAAAATTATCGGACATAAAGCAAAACGGACAAAAAGCACAGGATCAGTGACCTATGTTTTTTATTTCCTCAATTTGAAGCTATATTTCAGCTTTTTATATTACAGTTTTGGACCAAGTCTCATAGAAAGTTTTTTTGATATTTCGATAAAAATATGTCAACTCCTCTATTTTCCCTATCATTTCATTGAAAAAATGGTCCTTTTTACATACCTGTTTAAAAGTACAATTTTGAGCTTAAATGGTCCGTGACCCTCTTTTTTTTCGATTAATTTGATTCACTTTCTGTAAAGAATAAAATAACAAAAAATACGGTACTTCTCGATAGAAACTTCGAATAGGCCCGAGCCACCTTAAAACAAACAAATACATTTAAATTTTAGACATACTATTTGCGAATAGTTGTTCACATTACAATTATTTCAGAAAATATACTTGGTCTACTATGAGATTATTTAAAAACACAAATAATAAAATCTCATGAAAATAACCAATGGCACATGAAAATAAGGTCAATGTTAGATGACCCCGTTCAATTTTCTAGCAGAAATCACAAGCCCTATATACGCTAATTGTAATTGACCCATTGCTTAAAAAGCTTTAGAAAAAGACCCAAACCATAAACATAGAACATTGACAAAAGGTTAGTTGAAACCTACCGGTCGGACATATACAACCAACACTCAACCTATACACCAACAAAACAACCAAAATTAAATCAAGGACAATCGAAATTTATGTCATTGAAACATAAAGCTTTAATATGCAAAATTTGAAAGATTGTTATCTTCTTCACATCTGAAATAAAAGAAATATCTATAATACTAAAATAACGAGGTCCAATTTGTCAGCCTTCATCGGGTAAAAACGACAATTCAAAGAATTCAACTTTATATATAACTAATATAGTACAAAGGTGTAGATTAAAAATTGCACCTCTCCAGACCCTTTTGTTTTCCACATAATTAATATTGCCAATAGTTTACAAGTTCCGTGTCGAATCCGATGCCGATACCAATAGTATATTCACCTGTTACCTATTACCTTATCTGTACGTTCCGCATCTGACAGGCGCACCACCAAACGGTGTATTTAGGATTTTGCTATATATACGGGTTATAACCACAGGGTTGACACTACTAAATTCAATCGTTGTCAAATTGTTCCCTATTGTAGTATTTTAATCAGTAATACATTCTAAGATATAAATACGAATACTAAAAATCTGGATCTAAAATAAGGCGTATAGGTACAGTTATCAATTTGTTAGCGGGCATGACGTAAAACAGCGAATAAAAGAATTCAATTTTATTTACAATGCTGTTGATTAAAAAATACTCCATTCCAGGACCTTTTGTTTTCCAAATAATTAATATTACCAATAATTGATAAGTTCCAGGTCGACGGGTTCAAAAAGAAAGATTTTGAAAGCAGAGAAAACTGTGTATTTTATAATCGGCATGACTTTATCAGATGACAATACCAATACTAAAATAAGGCTTACACATAGTTATATACTTTAATTCAGTCACGAACCCGCGATATCACGGGTGTGTTCTAGTATATCAAAAGATAATGACGTCGGACTTGCATGCCTATATTTTGCATTATGTTGCACTCTTCTCGGGCGAAACTAAATGTATGTCAAAATTATACATGCTCATAATAGAGGTATGCATAATTATGCTCGAAGTTGTAAAACTGTGAACTTGAATTAAAGCCATGCATAATGATGCAAAAAGTCGTAAAACTGTGCACTTGAATTAAAGCCATGCATAATCATGCTAGAAGTTGTAAAACTGTGAACTTGAATTAAAGCTACCCATATTCATGCTAGAAGTTGTAAAACTTTGAACTTGAATTAAAGCCATGCATAATCATGATAGAAGTTGTAAAACTGTGAACTTGAATTAAAGCTACCCATATTCATGCTAGAAGTCGTAAAACTTTGAACTTGAATTAAAGCCATGCATAATCATGCTAGAAGTTGTAAAACTGTGCACTTGAATTCAAGCCATGAATAATCATGCAAGAAGTTGTAAAACTGTGAACTTGAATTAAAGCTACCCATAATCATGCTAGAAGTTGTAAAACTGTGCACTTGCATATAAAGCCATGCATAATCATACTAGAAGTTGTAAAACTGTGCACTTCAATTAAAGTCATGCATAATCATGCAAGAAGTTGTAAAAAACCAAATTGCGGACAAAAAGCAAAAGTGTCGGAAAAAAAGCAAAATTATTGGACAAAAAGCAAAACGGACAAAAAGGAAACTGTGGACAAAAAGCACCGTATACGAAATTTTAAAGACTGTTTTACGCTTACAACATTAATAACCGTATATCTCGTATCAAACATAATATAAAAGAACTCGCCAAGGAATTCATTTTGGTCCCGAATATCATTATTGTTTGACATAAATTTTACATTAAGTTTCTGCAAAAGGAAATAACAAATTCTCAAAAAATTCTATCTGACCCCATTTTCGGAAAACTACATCTGTAACAAACATACACTTTAAGCTACTTCTTTACAAGCAAAAACTGTATATTATACATACTAGTAGTTCTTTTTGGGCATTAAAAAGTCAGAATGCATATAATATATTATGTTTTTTTCTGTCATTTTTAGTAAAAACAAACAAAAAAACTACTAGTTTGTCAATTGGACCTGCTTTGATACTATAACTGCCCTTGAATTTTTACAAGATAACATTTTTGTTCGCTATGGTGATTCCATATATTGTCAAATTATCGGAATTCTATAGTGGAAACTAGCTGTGTAACACTTATTGTGGACCTGTTTCTGTATTGTGTAATGATTTACAATTTATGACTAAATTCAGCAGGCACCCATCGAAACAACATCTGATACAAAAAGTTAACAACACTTTTAGATATTAGGATGATATATTGGCTCTCAATAATGACGACTTCAGTGTGTACACTAAAGAGATTTATCCGGCTGAACTGAATTTAAATAAAGCTACAAGTTTGAGCTTTCTAAAAAGCTTTGGACTGCTTCGCCCTATCATAATTTAAGGTAATGTATGTGTGCATGTGGTTGTTGAATTAGTATTGGAAATGTGGTATTTTTAGATATTGACTGATATAAAATGGATGTACTCTAAGCGTATGCGTTATACATCCATACTTTAAAAAAAAATAAACTTGTTAAAAATTAAAACAATTATAAATAGACACGACTCTCGAATTTTTACAGAAGAGTGCCCACCATGCACTTGCACTGCACTGTTATCACAAAAGTAGAAAAGAATGATATACAAATGGATGAAAATTATATGAACATAATATATAACAACAAACCAGTGTACGATACTGATTTGTATCACTACAATATAATAGTCATAACGGTGAGGTTGAATTTCCTGTCATTTATTCATCATCCACGCACAAACTTGTCTCAGAAAAAAAATTCTCTGTACATTAACCTGTTTTTATTCTGTGACAAGTGCTTTTGGCAATCCACAAGAACTTGCGGTCATCTGATGTTCAGCAGATGTCATCTGACCGTGACCTCATTTTCATGGTTCAGTGGTCAAAAGTTAAGTTTTCGAGTTTTGGTCTTATTTTCTAATACTTTATGCAATAGGTCCACTATATTTGGTGTATGGAAATATTTTATGATCTATATATCAGTCACGCAGGTTTTATTTGATGTTACTTGACCCCATTTTCACGGTTCATTGTTCAGTTTTTGTGTTTTGGTCTGTTTTTCATTAAGCTATAAGCAATAGGTCAATTATATGTGGTGTATGGAAGAATTGTTAACTGTACATGTCTGCCTGGCATGGTTCATCTGACCTTGACCTCATTTTCATTGTTCATTTGTCAATGTTAAGTTTTCCTGGTTAATGTTAAGTTTATGTGACAGTTGTAATAAAGCTTTGTATTAAGGACTATCAACATAATATCAATGATTAGTAAAGAAGGCGAGACATTTCAGCGTGTGCAGTCTTGTTTATAGAAACAGCTCTGTTTAATGAGATGGTGAAGTCGATCTTTCAATTGAGCAATAGGAAAAAGTAGTGTAAAGCGTAGAAAAATCAAAAGTCTTAATGTTGCTTCAACATTGCAGAGATTGTTGTCTTAGATTAAGCAGTAGATCTTTAGAATATTTGAATATCTGATGTATACCAATGGTTGAATATATCTCATCACAATATTTTTGAAGGCCACCTTTTACTGTAGAGATAATAGTTACTGTAGTCAAAAAAAGGAATTGAAAATGAGTTGCATTTTTTTTACTTAAGTTAATGTCCTAAATACATTAGAGAAAATTATCACAGATAGATAGAGGAAGATGTCCATTTTTAGTTAACATTGCACGGGAATATTTGTAGATATCCAAGTACTTTTATGTTAAACAATCTAACTGCAGAGGCATTGGCTCCTTTAACACAATTGTAACCATTGCGAAATGTGCAAAGTTTGTAAGGTGCATTTCGAATTTAACGCGGTGAAATTTAAATTCCAAACGCGATTTTTTTCAGCACGTAGAAACTCGAAATGTCATTAATGCACAGAGAGTTTTTACGTTGTTGTTATTTTACCTTTTTTTACAATGAATTCAAATAGAACTTGAAAAAAATGACTGCTGTTGAATCTATATGTTCGTTATATTTTGACACCCTAGTTGTTTCTATCCTTTATATTATAGTTATAGTACCCCATTATTCTCTATTCTTTAGCATCCCATTAACTTTTTATTTTCATCATATTATTATCTATTCATTTTTTGTCCATTCTGATGTCTAAGATGTCCTTTATTTTCTGTTATATGAACACCCCATCCAGACCAGCATTCATGTATATGGCAAGCATCATATTTGTCTAGTTATAAACAAAAATTAGAACGAGATTGAGATTTTAGTCTTTTAGCTTGTTTAAATATTATTCTCTATTCTTATCTTATTATCTTTTTATTCCCATGTTTGGATCCATTTTTTGGTCTTTGTTCAATCTTATGTATTATATAAACACGCGTGCCATTCATGACTTCACTCGTGCATATGGCAGGGCAGTCATCATTATTTTTCGAAGGGCCAACTGAGCTATTCTCCTCTGAAACTACTGGGCCAAATTTAACCAAACTTGGCCAAACTCATCATTTAAAAAATGTGTCCGGTGACCGGCCAACCAACCAAGATGGCCGCCATGGCTAGAAATAGAACATAGGGGTAAAATGTCAATTTTGGCGTATATCTCTGAAACCAAAGCATTTAGAGCAAATTTGACATGGGGGGGGTAAAATTGTTTATTAAGTCAAGACCTATTAATTCGGACAAACTGTTGTTAGGCCACTGAATTGGTGATTTTAAGGTAATTTTGACGTTTTTTGTTGTTATCTTGAATATTATTATAGATAGAGATAAACTGTAAACAGCAATAATGTTCAGCAAAATCTACAAATAAGTCAACAGGACTAAAATGGTCAGTTGATCCCGTAAGGAGTTATTGCCCTTTATATTCAATTTTTAACAATTTTTCGTAAATTTTTGTAATCTTTTACAAAAATCTTCTCCTCTGAAACTACTAAGACAAATTTAACCAAACTTGTCCACAATTATCATTAGGATATCTAGTTTTAAAATTGTGTCCGACGACCAAGTCCGCTAACCGAGATGGCCAACGTGGCTTAAAATAGTACAAAGGGAAACATGCAGTTTTTGGCTCATGATATCTCTAAAACCAAAGCATTTAGAGCAAATCTGAGATAATTATAACTTAGCAGCAAGAATGTTCAGTAAAGTCAGATCTACAAACACATCACAATCAGCAAACACAATTTTGTCACGAATCCATCTGTGTCCTTTTTTTATATATGCACATAGACCAAGGTGAGCAACACAGGATCTTTAGAGTCTCTAGTTCATGTCCTAGAACAGGGTCGCTTTATCATGCCCTGCTGGTGAGAACAGCATATTTTTATAACCAAAGTATATTTGTCTAGAACAGGATCGCTTATTTAACTTGGCAAGATATAGTCTAGAATCCGGGCCTAGAACTGCATCTATATAACTGCATCTATTTTATACGGTCTAGAACAGGGTATGTTTTTCAATATTTTTGTTTAGAACAGGGTATGTTTTTGATCATACTTGTTCACTCTGGAAAAAAACTATGGATGACAAAAGTTCTTGGGAACAAAAATTATATAATCATGATTATTTTCAACTTCATAAGATATTTTCCAGTATCTGAAACACCTTATTATACTTTAAGCAAAGGAGTAGGGAATACGGCCCTTAAGTTTGGGCCAACAATTACTGCAAATTCAAAAGTTATCATACATATTCTTACATTACTGAATCAGATGAGAAAGGAAAGAAAGCACAAGGAAAACAATACAAGAACTAGTAAATAAAATAAAGATCTGATCAAACTAGGATTTTTTTGTGTTACTTAAAACTTTTAAGGCTTTATGATCAGTAGTAAATGCTAAAATAACAAAATGTACCGAACTCCGAGGAAAATTCAAAACAGAAATTATGACCAAATAGCAAAATCAAAATCAAATACACATCAAACAACTTTTGAATCCTACTAAAAATCAGTTACGGTTTCATTTATCATAAATGAATCATATTTATAGCAAATAAATTTATTAGAGATCATCGATTGTATAACTTCTGATGTTGTTTGTAATTTTACAGAGGATTCTTCATCTCAATTAACTACCTGTACATATGTTGATCATTAAATCAGACTCCATCTAATTAACATATAATTTAACTGACAGTGATCTGACAAGGTAAAGTTTATCAAGTTTAAATAAATTACAGAAAATGATAAATGTTAAGAAACTTACAGGTAATATACCGTGCTTCTGTCTAGCGAATGAAAGCAACGGAATGTATCAATCAAATCGCATATATAAGCTAACATTCAGCTAAGACGTTACGCACGCTATTGCGTCCCAATTGGTAACGTCAAAATTTGACGTTTTACGACGGTAATCGAGTATACTTTGTTCGTTTTGTTTGTAATCATTTTTGATCGATATGGATACTTCAAAGTCTTGAATATGTATGAAATATGTCCTACTGGTAGTTACGCAAGGAAAAATAAAAAATACAAAATAGGTATTTGGTTGAGAAAATAGTGCCTATAGTATATTATATAATGCGTTGGTCACCCGTTTAAATTTAAGAAAAGAGGGACGGGAGGAAGCAATTCATGTTGCTTAATTAATATAGTTTTTGTGTTTTGTGCTTTTATCTTATATCTTTTTTAAAATGTTGTTGGTTTTTTGGTTTTTTTTTGGGGGGGGAGGGGGAGGGGTGTGTGTGATGATCAGTGAAAAGATTTTAATGAAAAAGACTTCTGCTGTTACAACGGAGTAATTAAATCAAGAAAGAGAACGATTGCGTGAAAAATAATTATATTCATCGATATGTTTACAAGCTGTGTATAATATCGAGGTGTAACTCCTCAGGTACAACAATTTTACTGCCTCCTTCAATTTCAGCGCAAATGAATTAAATGTACAACCCCAGTCATCTGAAATATTTTACCTATTTATTGACAAATTTCCATATGTTTTTTTTTTCTTTTCATTTAAGATAATTATTCATTTTCTATTTGATTATATTCTATGATTCTATCTATTTTCGAAATTTGTAATTTTGTTATTTTGTTTTGTCCTCTGATCTAAACACATGAAATCGAACCGTACTTGTTATTTAAAAACAATGAAATATCGTTCATATATCATGATAATACGAACTGCTTTCAATTTCGATCGCCAAGGAGGGTGATTGGCCTAATGGTGTCTTCCGCGAATGCCAACATTTTATATGTGACCTATTCCTTGAATGCCAACAAAAATATTTCAATAGATGTTTAAATAATAACAATAGGTGTTTTTATAAGTATTTATTAACTGTTAATATAATTAATGAATTTTATAGAAATGCAACATTTTATCACTTTCTCATAAGGAAAAATAGTAGATTTTAGGGTTAAATTATTATAAATTTTAAAGAAATAAAGAAAATTAAAACGTTTTATTACTTTTTATTAAAAAAAAAATGTTTGGAAGGAATATGTTAATATCATAAGAAATATTAAAAATTTTAATGAAATTTTAGTTTAATACAATTATTTCAAACTAAATAAAGGATATAAGAGATTTGTTTAAGTTCCATATCAATTTATATATTTTATTAGTTAATATAAACTAAAAGAAGATTTCAGTTGTACAATTAATTAAATTATAAAAATAATCAAGTTAATTTGATAACATCTAAGCTGGAAACTCTACAAAAGTTTCAAGAAAATTCATGAAATATGGCAACAAGAATTCAGATGAGTTGCGAACATGACAAACAACTAAACGGTGTTATTTTACGAATCACTTACAAAAAAACAACAAGAGGCTCTAAAGAGCCTGTGTCGCTCACCTTGGTCTATGTGAATATTAAAGGAAGCAGATGGATTCATGACAAAATTGTGTTTTGGTGATGGTGATGTGTTTGTACATCTTACTTTACTGAACATTCTTGCTGCTTAAAATTATCTCTATCTATAATGAACTTGGCCCATTAGTTTCAGTGGAAAATGTTAGTAAAAATTTACAAATTTTATGAAAATTGTTAAAAATTTACTATAAAGAACAATAACTCCTAAGGGGGTCAATTGACCATTTCGGTCAAGTTGACTTATTTGTAAATCTTACTTTGCTGAACATTATTGTTGTTTACAGTTTATCTCTATCAATAATAATATTCAAGATAATGACCAAAAACAGCAAAATTTCCTTAAAACAAACAATTCAGGGTCAGCAACCCAACAACGGGTTGTCCGATTCATCTAAAAATTTCAGAGCAGATAAATGTTGATCTGATAAACAATTTTACCTCATTTCAGATTTGCTCTAAATGCTTTGGGTTTTGAGTTATAAGCCAAAAACTGCATTTTACCCCATGTTCTATTTTTAGCCATGGTGGCCATCTTGGTTGGGTGGGCGGTCACCGGACAAATTTTTCAAACTACTAACCCAAAAGATGATTGTGGCCAAGTTTGGATTAATTTGGCCCAGTAGTTTCAGAGGAGAAGATTTTTGTAAAAAATTACTAAGATTTAGGAAAAATGTTAAAAATTGACTATAAAGGGCAATAACTCCTAAAGGGGTCATCTGACCATTTCAGTCATGTTGAATTATTTGTAAATCTTACTTTGCTGAACATTATTGCTGTTTACAGTTTATCTCTATCTATAATAATATTCAAGATAATAACCAAAAACAGCAAAATTTCCTTAAAATTACTAATTCAGGGGCAGCAACCCAACAACAGGTTATCCGATTCATCTGAAAATTTCAGGGCAGATAGATCTTCACCTGTTTAACAATTCTACCCCATGTCAGATTTGCTCTAAATGCTTTGGTTTTTGAGTTATAAGCCAAAAACTGCATTTTACCCCATGTTCTATTTTTAGCCATGGTGGCCATCTTGGTTGGGTGGGCGGGTCACCGGACACATTTTAAAACTACTAACCCAAAAGATGATTGTGGCCAAGTTTGGATTAATTTGGCCCAGTAGTTTCAGGGGAGAAGATTTTTGTAAAATATTACTAAGATTTACGAAAAATGGT
The DNA here is from genome assembly GCA_019925275.1 of Mytilus edulis. NCBI lineage: Eukaryota > Metazoa > Mollusca > Bivalvia > Mytilida > Mytilidae > Mytilus > Mytilus edulis. The sequence goes on along the minus strand of CM034358.1, from coordinate 27,014,679 downwards.
TAAAAATTGACTATAAAGGGCAATAACTCCTAAAGAGGTCATCTGACCATTTCAGTCATGTTGAATTATTTGTAAATCTTACTTTGCTGAACATTACTGCTGTTAACAGTTTATCTCTATCTATAATAATATTCAAGATAATAACCAAAAACAGCAAAATTTCCTTAAAATTACTAATTCAGGGGCAGCAATCCAACAACGGGTTATCTGATTCATCTGAAAATTTCAGGGCAGATAGATCTTCACCTTTTTAACAATTCTACCCCTTGTCAGATTTGCTCTAAATGCTTTGGTTTTTGAGTTATAAGCCAAAAACTGCATTTTACCCCTATGTTCTATTTTTAGCCATGGCGGACATCTTGGATGGTTGGCCGGGTCACCGGACACATTTTTTAAACTAGATACCCCAATAATGATTGTGGCCAAGTTTGGTTTAATTTGGCCCAGTAGTTTCAGAGGAGAAGATTTTTGTAAAAGTTAACGACGACGACGGACGAAACTGAAATAAACAAAATAGTAATCTAACACGAGATACAAAGTTTCAAGAAATTTAATCTGTGATATAGTAGGATATTACAGGATATTACAGCACACACAACTATAGAAATATTGAAAAAAACCTTCAAAGTCCAAACATGAACTAGATATAGCTACCTGTATTTACGTATCTGTTTAATTAGTATGATTGTTTTGATAAGCATGCACTGTTGTTGTGATAACTACTTGCACCTATTCCTTGAACGCCAACATAATTTTACAGGTAAATTGTCGGTAGATCAAAGGATGTTGGCATTCAAGGAATAAACCGGCCTAATGAGTTCATATAAAGTGTTAAAAAGCCTGCGGCGATTTTAAGATACAGTTATTGCAAATATTTTAACTTAAGTTCGCCTGATGTCCGGCTTTTCCTACCTATGATGACAGGTCAATAAAATACAACAAATGTCGCTTATACATGTAGCGGTGTTCAACACCAAAAAAAAAAAGAACAAACTTTTAGAAATAATTTGAAAACACATATAGCGTCCCGAATCGAAAACGTTCAAAACGTAAGAAAATTGTTCAGTGGACAAACTTGCAAGACATTTGATTTGTTAAAAAACGAAGTCATTTCGACTTCACAGCTTATCAAAAAGTATGTTATCGTATTGTGGGGTGAAAGCACAATTACGCAAAAGCACTATTTTTTATGCTACAAATTTAATATTTAATATAATGACGTTGAAACTGACAATGTTTTGGTAAAAAGCGTCGAAATTCGACATTGGACAATCTTGCAAGACATTTTCCCGAAGCTAATGCGTTTTTATTTGTTGTGCGAGTGCTGTAAAATTCCGGATTTGAAATGGTCTATCTAAGCACTTTAGTAGGAATAATTTATGAAAACCAAATTTTATATCTTCTGATATTTTAAAAAGAGGTAACTTTTGATAACTTACCATTTTCCGAAACCTGACCATGGCGAGGATTATTCATTTTTGAAAAAATCAGTTTTGACCGTTCCATCAACACAAAAAACAGCAATGACTTCATAAATTATATATAACGTTTATCAATCATGCGAATTTTCGCGGATTTTAAACTCTTTTTTTAGACCACAAAATTCCCGCAAAAGTTATTTTGCGAATAATTTGTTACGTCTGACACGCATATTTATGACGTTTTGGCAATATTTGTATCATTATTGGAAACTATTATGAAAAGTTAAAGAATAATTTTTTTATATTTTTAGAAACAGTAATACCTGCTCAATCTATGGATATAAATTTCATAAAGCTGAATTATTTAGATTTCATAGAAGAGCTATTTATCAAATTGCTCTGTCGTATTTCACGGCATTGACGCAATAACGTGCTTAACGTCTAACGCAAGATTGGAGAAATACATAGTGTAATAAAAAAAATATAGAACGCTACAGTAAAACGTTACTTTACGAGCAAATAATGTAAATACAGTCGGCTTAAATGTTTCTATCGCAAAATTCAAACAGATTATTCAAAACGAACAATAGCTTTTCAATTCAATTCTTTATTACTTTCAACAATACAGTTCATCAGTATAGAATGCATAAATATACAATTAACAAGAGGCATAGCGTTAACATGTATAGATACGCATATATAGCAAACGTCAGAAATATCAGTCTCATATTATACATTATTACATTGGTTGCAATAAACGTATTTACGCTTTTGGTATTTAGCTGTATTTTGCCTCCGAATGACCTTATATCACCTCCGAATAACCTTTAGACGTCAAGCAACAATCACTTTTTAGTTGTGACGTCAAATATTTTGAATTATGAAGTCAAAATTTACGGGAACCTGTGTGATGTTATGTAATGGCGGACAAATTTGCATACAAGTGTAAATACGTCTATGAATTACATTGATTTCCCAGTTAGATAAAAACCGATAATTTCACATGTGAAATAAACGTTGTTATTTCACGCTCTGACGTCATACAACAATAGGCGTTGTCAAGACGTCGATAACGTCGGATCAAAAGAAATTGTCAATGCGTAGGAAAAATTACATTTTCTACATCAATTTCATAAAAAAAAGCCATTTGCCAATGTAATAAAAAGAATAACTAATCGCCGTATTTGAATATCAAAAATAAGACAACTTGTGACCGGCCTCACCCCCTATGGATTTTGCTAACCCTCTATGGATCCGTATGGGGTCAGTAGCGAACCATATAACTTATACGAGATTTTACGGAATTCCCTTTCTCGCGCTTGCGCAATGAACTGGCCGTCAAAATCCGCCATACTTGTTATTGTTGTTGTCATGGGCGGGAAAGCATAAACAATGCAGAAGAAAGAAAAGTTATCCCCGTATGGCTACGGGTTACCGGCCGAGGCAAGGACACGATACCAGGAGAAATTGGCATACAACAAAGGACTCGATAGGCTCCCTGATCCTTATGCTATCACTAAATCTGAATGGGTGAACGACCCCAGTATTTGGCCTGAACTTGACTTCGGTCAAGTTTACCTTTATTTGATAGAAACACCGTCAATGTTCAACAAAAGTTCAATGAAAGCGTATAAAAGCTTAGAAGCTTATAGGTAGAGTCACTAATTTTTTCCGCGTTTCGACATAGAATGAGAGAACAACCATTTAATTTGAAAAGGACACCAGTTGAACAAATTGGGAAAGATTCTCACTCGCATTTATGGGTATTAATCCCTGAATAGAATAAATATTCAGTGGTAGAAATATAAAATTTTTATTACATTTAAATAACTATCCAGACTAACAAATTAAATGTAGTTAGTTTGGCATCATCTGTATATATTTAACTTAAAACTAGCTACTTAAAGGGAAACTTCGCAAAAAAATCAAAAATTGATATTATGTTCATTCTGTATAAAAATGCTCAAATTCATAGATATTAAAGTTTTATTCCGCTAGATAAGCGATCACCATCGATTTTAAATTTAGAGTATTAATTCTCTGAGTTCCGCCATTTTGTCCTTCTTTCCCGATTAATGAAACGATATGTCTATAAACCACAAAGAAACAAAACTACAGTAACCGATGTAGTCGTAATTGCGTGTCGATATCTTGTCAATCGTACGGTTGTTTTATCCGACTAACTAACCATGGTCTGTTGTTTTTAAACTTGATATTGGAATTAGGTGAAAAGTCAAAGTTGAAATCATAAATAAGTGTTCCGTGAAAATTGTTTTCGAAAATCTAATTTGTTCATAATTCTTTAAAGTAATAAACCGTTTTCAAATAAATTTTTATCTTCCCTCTTCTGATTACCAGCATGGCTAAAGGTATTACTTCCAAAGGTATTGTGAGGGGTGTGAGGTGACACGTCCAGGTATTCAAGCGATTTCCTGTCGTGCTTGCAAGTTCACGCATCGTTTCACTTCTGCAGGTATTGATCAGTGTACACGGCTGATAACATTTAACTTTCCATTTTGAACTATCAGATGTATAATATACAACTCTGTCTTACTTGTCATTACCAAACTCATACGCTTGTTTATAAATAACATTTCTGGTGTAAAGAATATTATTCATAAAAATATAAATAATACCCAAAAAATAAGATTTGATGAAATTAAAATCTATTTAAATATTTTTTCCCAGGGTGAATTTGGGAAAATGTAATATATACTCATTGTCAAAAGTGAAGGACAGATTGGAACATACCAGAAATATTGATTTAAAAATATGTACGCACTTGCCGACGATTCGTTTATACGACTGTATAGAAAGTTACGGAACTATAGCGCAATTTAAAATATATACATGTATACATTGAACATAAGAAAAAAACATATATTTTGAATAAATAGGGGTAAAAGTGTTGTAAATAGACTAGTCCACGTATGCCAACAGTATGTAATCATCGAATGTCGATAGACTATTGTATACCAGAAGAACAAGAAGAGAACCAATTTGATTTAAATACAGGTCGATGTATAACTTTTGCTTTGGTACATTGAAGTTGTGGACATAGTAAAATCACAGATTTATATTTCAATAAGATTGTTCTCGAACAAAGGAAGGAATTCGTCATCACAATTGTTATATATGCCACTGGACGAACACTAATTATCCCGAAGGGATGTGAATATTTTGCTGGGAAACTTTTGAGTATCAAAGTTTCAAATTAATTTCGGGATTTATTTTTTTTCTTGGTATTCAATAACAGAAAAAAGAAAAAATTACTTGTCCGCTAAATAGGGGTATTCTTGTCAGATGAAAGACTTTTAGTTATATTTAAAAAAAATAGGGAAATATGACATTAAATTGGTTCTGTCTTTTTTTTAAACATCGTTAAAAAGATGTGTGTCTAAGGTGAACGCCACCTGTAATACTAGTACGAGAGTATAGCATGTAAACATTCCTTCTCAATAATATGGTTGTATTGGAAATCTTTTCATACAGATTGACAACTCATTGTCCGATATGCATGTAATATTTGCCACATGACGCCCATAGTTCTTTCTACCATCATCATCTTATTCTTTGATATTGCTGTCAACATCGATGGTTCACACCCAAACAAAATGGGAGTAATGGACCTTCAGAGCTTCTCCGTGTTATACACTTGTGAAATATATAGACGAAATTTCTGTATTGAAATGAATATACATCTCACAAACAGGATTTTCAAATAACGATTTTGAGTAATCACCTTACAAACCAATATAAACGTATGGCAAGATATAACCATGAAGGAATTTAGTTTTTGTCAGACACAAGAACTCATCACTATCATAAACGTATACGTATATATGCATACAATTTCAACTATCAAGAACAAGCGGTCGATGTCGATAGTCCGTTTTCTAACTGTTTTAGTTAGACATGTCACTTGTTCATTCTTGAAAGCCTTCATATTCCCCGTCTAACGATGGGAACTGTTTCTGATTGTGTTGACTATAAATGCTTGTATGGTAATTCTGTTGTTTATCTGTACAAGCGGTTGCATTTCCTCTCCTTTCCCAACAAACAAACGAACGAAACGCTACTAGTCTGCTTTCTCTGGAGCTCATCCTCAATGGCTCTTATACGTCAGGAAACTTACATGTATACTAATAATGATTGTTTTAAGAACAACGATGTATGGATGAACTATTCTAAATTCGTCAATATCAGTTATGCATGACTAAAATATAACTTTTATTACAACTACTGTATTACTTATTTGGATTAATGACGGCTATCATGTTCAACATTGCACAACTATTATCATAGAATTAAAAAAAATCCTCAAAAATCCTTAAAAAAAAATAATGCCTTAGCTTAGATAATTGGTATTTTTTCACAAAAAGTTCGTGTAAATGATTGTCAAATGAATTTAATTATGTAAGAATAAAATGTTAAAAAGAAACTAAAAAAAAAACCATGTATGTTGTATTTTTTTGTCAATTAAAAACTTTAAAATTGCAATAGTTTCATTAGCATTTAAACACAGCCAGATTTGAATACAAGTTAAGAAATTCCGGTAAAGTCAATGATATCAAACAGATGTACAATGGTATATCAAATTGGGTAATATTGCATTTAGTTTTTATTAAAGATTAAAACTACTATTGTTTACTTCATATTTGAATCTTTACGCCAATTGCCGCTAAGAAAGTAATCAAAAATTGTTTCCTTTTATTTTTATACATTTTCGGATTTACGAATCTGAATTTTATTTTCAATTAATTTACACAATTTAATTATTGAATCTTTATTCTCATCGTGTATTAAATCTTAGTGTATTAACATCGTGACATCATACTCTTTCTAATCCTTTCTGTATATCCTTTCCAAATAACAACATTTATACCTGTGTACGCTTGAACTCACACCTGCGGCTACAAGGTAAACGAATTGACCTCAAGCCGAGAAATATACAGTGACCTTTACAAAATAATATACACACTCTGCTCATTATTATATTGTGGTTAATAACTACGACCATTCGTCAGCTGTGCGCTTTTAATTACGTATATTGTCGATTAGTCTGTTTCCCGGCCGTTATTGAAATTCTTGACAGAAGTATTGTTGTATATTCCGAAGGCATACTGAATGTTTTACGGAGGGGACCAACCTAATTGTCGATAAGCTATAAGAGTTAAACAGATTTTATTTTTTCCCAGAATTCAATAAATCGGGCTAATACGTCACGACTCACTCAGAATTCAACCAAAAAAGTTACAAATACTTGATTTTCTCCGTTATTAGAAGGAATATAAATTTAAAACTTTGCAAATGTGTTTTTTATGTTAAGATGAACATAATTAGATGATAAGTAAAAAATCGCGGAATTTCCCTTTAAAGAATATTTTTTATATGTACACCAAAATTAATTTTGAGCATAAAATGCATTGTATTAAAGTGTCCACTTCCACATTAGATAGTTGTTCTCAGACTGGTTTAATTTCTTAAGAATTAAAATTATTTATTTTCAGTATGACTTTTAAAACACATTTTTTAACCTTTTACTGTTGGTATGGCCTATTTAAGCTTTAAAGACATGATTCTGGTGTGACATGGTAGACAGTTTTACTACATTTTTGTACATTGTAGCTCATACAGTTTTTCACATCTTTTCCCTTATGGTAAATGGTTCTTAAGTAAGATATCATTCCACATCTCTTAACTGTTATTGACTTGATGCTATTTGGGTACAGTGAAGCAAGTTGATGTCTCTTTTATTTTATCTAAGTGAAATAGTGTAATAGTCCCAACCCCCAAGGGTGACTGGGGTATAGAAATATGGTCACTTGGTCTTCTCCAGACCGGCAGTAAATTGCTTGCCGAAGTGGGGCGTCCATTTGGCTGTGCAGAATGTATCAAGTTCGCAGTCATGTCCGGTCAGAAGGGGGATGTTAAATCTGATGCCTCGTGTACAGAGAGTGCCACGCTCTTTGCACGTTAAGAACCCTTGCAACAACTCTTTTGAGGAGTCCGTAGGTGGCCTGTTGCAAGGCAAAATTTCTGCCCCTATCCAAGATACCCTCATTTTCTAGTGGCAGTCAAAATTTCCCCAACCATCATCCCAGACGGCCTCTATCGTATTAACCTACCTATTGTATTTATTGTGAACTTGTTCTCGTCCTGAATATGCATGTAATATTTGCCACTGGACGTTAAGCAACCGACAATCAATCAATGTAATAGTCCCATTAACATGATTGAAGAGGATATCAATGCTTTTGACAACAGAAGGGTGGGCCACCCGCCTATTTAGCAGATTAGAACACTGATATTTGTTTGCACAGTTTTTTTCAAACTTCGTTATTTTTCCAGCTAAACTTAGTCCTAGGTTACCTATTTAGTATCAAAATTGAAATGCAGTAGATTTAAGATGACAGATTGCTTCAATAAAAGATGAGTTACAATATCAAGGTTTTAATCAATTTGTCTTATAATTCAGAAAATTAAATAACATGTTTATTGTTTTGAACTGGCAAAGAAATTTCTGTCATTTGTTGTTGAGTCTATGACCTTAGGGATAACCAGAACTCTGTCCACCCAAGTTTTGATCCTGTTCACAACATGGTATGTATATTATTATCCTATTTCATTTATTAATATGGCTGGGATTGTTATCAACAAACTAAATTAATTACCTCAAATTAGGCATTTCTCATGGCATGCACAAATACAAGCCATTTTTTTGAAAGTTGAGCTAATCAGATGCAGTCTTTAATTTCAAAAAGTTTGGATTGCTGTTCCTGGTACGTGGGTTCGATTCCCACCCAAGGCTTACATTCACTATGTTACTTGTACCCATACTATATATAAATGCATGAAATTGTTTTGTTTTTTACATGTTAAATTTATTGAAAATTTCTTCAAATTTAGTGTTTGATATTGTTAAAAACTTAATGTCTATTATTTTTTAGAAGAAAATAGTTAAATATTTTTATACATGATATTTGATGAGATAATTATTGTCATCATTTACAGGAACTTTTTCCTTAATTCATTATTCAGTCAAATTTATTTATCATAAATATGGGTACACGTAACATTTCTGCTGGTGCAAATGGAGGAAACTGCCTTGTGCCTCAACCAGGAATATCCATCCAAAGTTGTGAAAAGTTAATTATAAAATATTTTCATTTAACTAAATACATGTATATATGATAAAGAAAGTTATTCATGTCTAGCTATCCAAAGTACATTTTGGAAAAGAAAACAGTTCAGTTTAAGCTTACAAAACTATATATTTTGTCTAGCACTTTTCTACTGTAATCTTATTATATTTTTAAACTATTACTTAGAAGTATGTTTTTTCTTATTGTACTTCATTAGGTATGTTGAAAGTGGTCATGTAGACCAGATAAAGATTTATGATGTCAACGGAAGTCCTTTCTGTTTTTTGAAAGCTGATGTGATAGGGTCGATGAAAATTCGGGACAAACCACACCAACCTTGGGTCTGTTTAGCTAAAGATACAGCAGACATATATTGTGCACATTGTACATGTCTAGCAGGGTATGGTTATTTTGTGTATACATTTCATTTTCGTCCTGAATATGCATGAAATAATTGAGTGCAAATGAGACAACTATCGAACAAAAAGTCTTAATTTGAAAAAGAAAACCATTAAGTCAAAGTAAGGACATCTGTTTCCCGGCCGTTATTGAAATTCTTGACAGAAGTATTGTTGTATATTCCGAAGGCATACTGAATGTTTTACGGAGGGGACCAACCTAATTGTCGATAAGCTATAAGAGTTAAACAGATTTTATTTTTTCCCAGAATTCAATAAATCGGGCTAATACGTCACGACTCACTCGAGAATTCAACCAAAAAAGTTACAAATACTTGATTTTCTCCGTTATTAGAAGGAATATAAATTTAAAACTTTGCAAATGTGTTTTTTATGTTAAGATGAACATAATTAGATGATAAGTAAAAAATCGCGGAATTTCCCTTTAAAGAATATTTTTTTATATGTACACCAAAATTAATTTTGAGCATAAAATGCATTGTATTAAAGTGTCCACTTCCACATTAGATAGTTGTTCTCAGACTGGTTTAATTTCTTAAGAATTAAAATTATTTATTTTCAGTATGACTTTTAAAACACATTTTTTAACCTTTTACTGTTGGTATGGCCTATTTAAGCTTTAAAGACATGATTCTGGTGTGACATGGTAGACAGTTTTACTACATTTTTGTACATTGTAGCTCATACAGTTTTTCACATCTTTTCCCTTATGGTAAATGGTTCTTAAGTAAGATATCATTCCACATCTCTTAACTGTTATTGACTTGATGCTATTTGGGTACAGTGAAGCAAGTTGATGTCTCTTTTATTTTATCTAAGTGAAATAGTGTAATAGTCCCAACCCCCAAGGGTGACTGGGGTATAGAAATATGGTCACTTGGTCTTCTCCAGACCGGCAGTAAATTGCTTGCCGAAGTGGGGCGTCCATTTGGCTGTGCAGAATGTATCAAGTTCGCAGTCATGTCCGGTCAGAAGGGGGATGTTAAATCTGATGCCTCGTGTACAGAGAGTGCCACGCTCTTTGCACGTTAAGAACCCTTGCAACAACTCTTTTGAGGAGTCCGTAGGTGGCCTGTTGCAAGGCAAAATGTCTGCCCCTATCCAAGATACCCTCATTTTCTAGTGGCAGTCAAAATTTCTCCAACCATCATCCCAGACGGCCTCTATCGTATTAACCTACCTATTGTATTTATTGTGAACTTGTTCTCGTCCTGAATATGCATGTAATATTTGCCACTGGACGTTAAGCAACCGACAATCAATCAATGTAATAGTCCCATTAACATGATTGAAGAGGATATCAATGCTTTTGACAACAGAAGGGTGGGCCACCCGCCTATTTAGCAGATTAGAACACTGATATTTGTTTGCACAGTTTTTTTCAAACTTCGTTATTTTTCCAGCTAAACTTAGTCCTAGGTTACCTATTTAGTATCAAAATTGAAATGCAGTAGATTTAAGATGACAGATTGCTTCAATAAAAGATGAGTTACAATATCAAGGTTTTAATCAATTTGTCTTATAATTCAGAAAATTAAATAACATGTTTATTGTTTTGAACTGGCAAAGAAATTTCTGTCATTTGTTGTTGAGTCTATGACCTTAGGGATAACCAGAACTCTGTCCACCCAAGTTTTGATCCTGTTCACAACATGGTATGTATATTATTATCCTATTTCAATTATTAATATGGCTGGGATTGTTATCAACAAACTAAATTAATTACCTCAAATTAGGCATTTCTCATGGCATGCACAAATACAAGCCATTTTTTTGAAAGTTGAGCTAATCAGATGCAGTCTTTAATTTCAAAAAGTTTGGATTGCTGTTCCTGGTACGTGGGTTCGATTCCCACCCAAGGCTTACATTCACTATGTTACTTGTACCCATACTATATATAAATGCATGAAATTGTTTTGTTTTTTACATGTTAAATTTATTGAAAATTTCTTCAAATTTAGTGTTTGATATTGTTAAAAACTTAATGTCTATTATTTTTTAGAAGAAAATAGTTAAATATTTTTATACATGATATTTGATGAGATAATTATTGTCATCATTTACAGGAACTTTTTCCTTAATTCATTATTCAGTCAAATTTATTTATCATAAATATGGGTACACGTAACATTTCTGCTGGTGCAAATGGAGGAAACTGCCTTGTGCCTCAACCAGGAATATCCATCCAAAGTTGTGAAAAGTTAATTATAAAATATTTTCATTTAACTAAATACATGTATATATGATAAAGAAAGTTATTCATGTCTAGCTATCCAAAGTACATTTTGGAAAAGAAAACAGTTCAGTTTAAGCTTACAAAACTATATATTTTGTCTAGCACTTTTCTACTGTAATCTTATTATATTTTTAAACTATTACTTAGAAGTATGTTTTTTCTTATTGTACTTCATTAGGTATGTTGAAAGTGGTCATGTAGACCAGATAAAGATTTATGATGTCAACGGAAGTCCTTTCTGTTTTTTGAAAGCTGATGTGATAGGGTCGATGAAAATTCGGGACAAACCACACCAACCTTGGGTCTGTTTAGCTAAAGATACAGCAGACATATATTGTGCACATTGTACATGTCTAGCAGGGTATGGTTATTTTGTGTATACATTTCATTTTCGTCCTGAATATGCATGAAATAATTGAGTGCAAATGAGACAACTATCGAACAAAAAGTCTTAATTTGAAAAAGAAAACCATTAAGTCAAAGTAAGGACATCAACCGACACGGAACCTTGGCCAACTCAGAACAGCAAGCTATTATGCTAAATAAGGGCCCAAAACATTACTAGTGTTAAATCATTTAAACCGGAAAGAGAACGGTCTGATATATATATAACAAACGAGAAACACTAAAGACCGTACCTGTGCAAACAAATGCAGCAGGTTTATAAATTTAAATAAGTACCGAGTCTTCTCCCTTACCTTGAACAATAGTAAAACATCACAACATCGAAAGACACACTATAGAATTATCAATTGTAACGACTCAACTCAATCAAAAGACATATGAAAACAAACATTTAGGAAAAATATGCACGTTATTTGAACTATGATTGATAGCTTTCACATTGGCAATCATACCACATCTCCTAAATATATTTGATACATGTAGTACAATATCTATTGACTGATGATTGCTGTATACTAAATACTGTGGCAAATACTAGAAATGCTTTATTACTTTAATTCAGATTGGGAGAAATGTGCAGTCACATTGCTGCAGTACTGTTTAAAATAGAGTTAGGAGTTAGATATGGTGTGACACAAAAATCAGTTACTAGTGAGGAATGTAAATGGAACAAAGTTTTTAGAAAACAGGTATAATTTATAATATAGGATTGGACTTCTTCTTTGAGGAATATTGGCCATGACTTACACTAAAGAACCAATACTGTGGTGGAAAGGCAATTAATGTACGACATAATAGATGATACATGTACTGATTGGTTAAGGTGGGACCTTATTTTTTTCAGTTTTCAGTAAATAAATAAACACGCACACACTATTTTCTGATGGTCATTATTAAAAATTGTCCACAATATCCAAATATTAAATTGGTAATGTTCAAAATCACTGTTCATTTTTTTGTACCAACAATATTTCCACTTTCTTCTGTCACTCAAAGATTTCAATGAATCTTCAACCTATTCTTTTGACAATGAAAATCTTAATAATTAATAAATTGCTTCCCTGAGTGCAGCTTGATACAACCACAGAGGGGAACAGTTGGGGGGGGGGGGGGGGAAATGGACACAATATTTGCACTTGATACAGGTCTAAATTTGGATTGAAATTAAATATTTGACACATACATGTAATAAGTTGCAAACAAAGAAAAACTGAAGCCAAAGAACTAAGAATTACTTATAGGAATAGAATTTATATTCCAAATTTTGCTTTTGTGTAATATACTATGCTGTTGTGCAAAAAAATAAAATTTGAAGAATTTTAATTTTTCATTTTTGAAATCTGAGGTGAAAAAAAAAAATATTTTCCTCAATTCAAATTTGAAATGAATTAGAAAATATAATAACCCATTTAAATACTGCACAAACAACTTAAAATAACATACATAATCATGACTTTATTTTAAAGACATTCCTTAATCAGCTTTATTCAAATAGTAACGTCTAAAAAGATAAATTGACAGTCAATCATCTCCTCATGGCAAAACTACATTTCTTTATACAGACTTTGATTCATTTAAATAATGTATAAAAATTACATGTTATTTTTGGCTAGTAATAACTTAAAATATCAAGTTTCAAATAATCAAATTTAGTGTAATCTTGATTTCTAAGAACAGATACAATTTCTTTTATATCGTATTTTGTATTTTCCATTACATAGCTTCAATCCTGTTACATGGCTGATACTTGTACAAAAATCTTGATTGGATGTGTACTAGCAGTTATATAGGATTTGTCCTTATAAGTCATGTCACTTCAACTTCACCATAAGCTTATTAAGCCAATGACTCATTCCAAGCATAAAATAATATATAAAAAAACATAACTTATTCACAAATACTTGCAAATTACTCAAATGCTTAATAAATAAGACAATAATACATGTGCAAAATAAGTATGCAAAGATAGATAACTCTAATAATTCTTAATTCAGTTTGCAGCTTTATTTAAATTGAAATACAAGACTTACAAGTTTCCTTTAGTTATTTATATACAGAATCTATAAAGCATACAAAAACAGATTACTGTAATAACTACTTGACTCAATTATTTAGCTGTCTTTACTATAAAATTGAGTATAAACAGTCTAAAAAATATTGAACAAGGGAAAGATAACTCAAAATTTTATATATAGAGATTTTGGTAAAGTCCATCGGAAATTTGCTTGGTCAGCTAAAAAAAGATATCCTTGTGTTGTTTAGGTTGACGTCAGCTCAATTATGGACATACAGCACCTTATGAACAGTAACAGAAAAAAGAAATTGGAATGTGTTATACCATCAAGCAAAGATCCATTACCAGACAAAGCTGTGTTAGAATCTCTATCTAAGGTGTGTCCTAATGCTGCATTCTTTTCTCTGATTCCTCCGATGAATGATGAAGTAACCATAGAAACATCAGTCAAGGTGAAACACACAAAAGAAGAAAAATTACCTAGACCGCTTACAAGTTTTTATGATGTCGCTAACAAAGAACTTACTTTACAGGAACTAATGGACAAATCAGATCAACTTTTTAGGAACTATCATTGCTCAATTTCTCAATCTGCCAATCTTTTCAAAATTACTGAAGCACAAAACATAAGTCCCCTTTGGTTTGAACATAGAAAAGGTCGAATTACAGCTTCAAAAGCTCATGAGGTTTTAACATTAAGACCAACTACAAATCCAAATAAATTGATTATGAGAATTTCAGGATACAACTCATATGATCTAAGTAAGAAAGAGGCCATCAAATGGGGACTGGAAAAAGAAGCAATAACCAGAGATACCTACATTCAATATATGGAGAAAAACCATTCAAATTTTGAATGTAAATTATCTGGATTGAAGATATCTGAACAAAATTATTTTCTTGGTGCTTCAGCTGATGGTGTTATTTCATGCAGTTGTTGTGGACGAGGAACCCTGGAGATAAAATGTCCCCACAAGCATAAAGACAAATCTTCAATGGATGCTGCCAAAGAAGACCCTACCTTTTGTTTGGACACACAATTACACTTAAAAAATAATCACAAATATTACACTCAGATTCAGTTTCAAATGTTTGTCTATGACACTGACTATTGTGATTTTGTTGTTATGACATGTCCAAATGATGTTATCTTGCTTGCTATTGTTAGAATTTGCAGGGATCCTGAGTTTTGTAATACTTTAATAAGTAAGTGCACTTACTTTGTTAAAGAGCTATTAATCCCAGAGCTACTTACAAGGAAATTGCTACATGATTATAAAGTAGCAAACACTTCAGTCAATGATGTCACAAAAGAGAAATATTGCTTGTGTGAAGAACCAGAATATGGCAAGATGATTTTCTGTGATGGAGACTCGTGTGATATTGGATGGTACCATTATCAATGTGTTAATATTGTAAGGAAACCAAGGGGAAAGTGGCTTTGTCCAAAATGTAAAAAATAATTTGTAGAAGTAGTGAGCAGCAAACATATTTACAATATATTTATAACAAAACCTATTCTTGAAGCATGGACAATTCTTTGTGTACCTCTTAAGGGCATACAATACAGTTACAGGGGAGGTAATGACGTTGCTAACATAACATGTTATTTTCGCGACGTCAAACTATGACATATCGGGAAAAAATGCATTTTTCGACTGATTTTTATCATTCAAACAATTTGTGTTTATCTTTTAAAACAAAAAAGTTGTCTTTCATTCGAAAAAGAAAATACGGACACAAATCTGAATTTTGGCAAATATACAAAATTTTGCTCTAATTTTACTCAAAAAGTAGCACATGAAGGTATATTTTTTGACTATATACATTTATAGAATAACTAATCGAAGAATTCAAATAGAGAAAAATATTCAACGAGTGACCGAACAACACATTAATTCACGAATGCGCGTAGCGCATGAGTTAATTATCAGTGTTGTTCGGCCACCAGTTGAATATTTTTCGATATTTGAATTCTTTGATTAGTTATTCTTTTTATTACATTGGCAAATGGCTCTTTTTATGAAATTAATGTAGAAAATGTAAGGAACTATATGTTTTTCCTACGCATGTTTTGATCCGACGTTATCGTCTTGACAACGCCTATTGTTGTATGACGTCAGAGAGTGAAATAACCACGTTTATTTCACATGTGAAATTATCGGTTTTTATTTGACTGGGAAATCAATGTAATTCATTGCAACCAATGTAATAAATACATATATCTTAAATATTGCTTCTGCACTTAAATGCACAGTAAAGGCTTGCTGTTAAGAAGCAATTTGTCAGTATGAGCATGTTAAATCTAAGATTTCATGAAGTCAAAATGTATGTTGAGAAGCAAACATTTTGAAAAAACTTATCAAAAAGTATATCCAAAATACCGAGCTCCAAGGTAAGTCCAAAAAGCTGTCAATATCAAACTTTATACCTTATCAAGTGTTGTTTTCGTTTTAATTACACCTTATTTAAGAATCCTGGGTTTTGATTGGTTGATAGCCAGTGTATTTTTCACCAATTTACTGTTATCAAATGAATATCGTTCATTTTTTAACGCCGCCAGGGTATTTGCAAAAAGGATTTGCCTTGTTTACCCTCTCTGCCGTGGTATTGCCAAAAAATACTCTACCCGACTGGACGCTTGTAATGTCACGATCATCGATGCGGTTTTTTAACATTTTAAACATTCGGTGTAATTAAACAGATGTATAGCATGTTCTTGAGGGGTATTTGCGAAAAATACCTGTCTTGAGAATGAATTTCCCTCGCCTTACTGCTCGCGAAATTTAACATTCTCTCGACTGGTATTTTTCGCAAATACCCCTCCTTAACATGATATGTCTGTTTAAAAACATAAGGTAACGTCGTTTAATCCCTTCCATATTTTCTAAATTAATGTTTGTTCACAGGCATCAGCCTGTTTGAATACGTTCAAACATAGAGCAAAGGTGTATTTCTTTGTGATTTGAAACAGAAACAAGCTCCCAAATGTAGTGATAAAGTCTACGGGATCTTGTAAATCGTTGTTCTCAAACACAGTTCCTGTTTGATTTCTATTCGATAAAATAATGTGTTTCTTCGTACAAATTTCTTTGCTAGGTATAGACACAGACGGCATTGTTTTATTTGTTAAAAATATAATCAAGTGTATATTTTTGTAGTGCTTTTGTTGTTCACATCAATATGGATTCAATGAGGTCGAATTATTCACTTGCAAATGAATAAATCATCATCGATGTTTCTCTACTTATTTTGACAAATTGAACCATACTGGCTGTTAAAAGCGAATTATTATTTCGCTTTTATTAATAATTGAACGAAAACAAACCAAAATATCTTATTAGTTTTATTTCTCGTAGCTAGTGCCCCTTTTAGAACTTATAATATGAAATCTAAGACTATATAAGAAAAATCTAATTGCACGAGGTCACTATCTGACTATATTTATTTTTTTAGCATATATCGACGTATATATGACCGTCGGCAGTCTTCGGCTGTTCTTTCGATGTTTGATAAGAAGGCGTCTAGACAAAATTACCCACGAAATATTGATACATATTATTGAGTCCTTGCATTGATTATTGTTCATTTAAGACTTTTTGGAATTTGTGTAAAGAATGTTATTATTCAAATTTGAGAGTTTCAGTCGATGAACATCAATTTGACAGCTAATACCTCTTTAATAAGATCGTAAACTTTCACAAACGTATTTTAAACGAGTTTTAATTTACCAGTGTGTTCATGTAATGTGACATCATTCTACATTTCGAGATAAGTTCTTTGTTCATCTTAAAACTCTCAGATCCAAATATTGTAAGACATGTATAATAAGTTTAGATTATGAATAAAAACATCCATTTTCTTCGTCATATGATCATTTTATACAATCTGTATGATGTTTATATAACAAACATTAAAGTCAAAGTATGTCCTTTCTATCAGATTTAAATATAAAAAAGGGTATTGTTGTCTTGTAAAGAACTTATTACATCTTCATACGTAAAACATAAATACTTTAGTATTACTTTTAAAAATTGAAAGAAAACGATAGAAGTCTGTTCATAAATGTTTGCTATGGAACAACAGTTTTCAATGATTTTAAATTATAATCATCGAAATATATTATATCGATGAATTGCTTCATATTTTATTATCAAATATGTATTATAGTGAATATAGTTGGACAGATTTTATTTGATATAGACTGTGTAAGAAGGGGAAAAACTAGTGTATAAATTCATAGTGATGTCAGAGACAGAGTAAATAAAACAAAATTAATAGAAGGGACATATATAAAGTTAAATATGATTATTTTCCTGTTGGTCTTTCTATTGTGTTTTTGTTCAGGAATTAAAACAATAAACGGTAAGTTTAAAGCATATAAATATAATGATACCCGTATCAACAGCAAGAAGGACACATTTTCATTTCACAGTGACAAATTTGAACATTGAATCTAAAACAGTTACAAGACATTTCACAATGTTGTACTTATCTGATTTTGTTCTGATATTCAAATAAAGATAAAGGACAGAACAATTGAATATACGTAAATTTTTGGAAACTTTAAATTATCAAAATTGTGTTGATTAATAAGATAGGTGGAATGCCTTTTAACCTTTACTGTTATTTTTTGTAAGATCATTTTGGAACTGCTCGGTATTTATACATTCCGCCATTGTGTTTTTGTGCTATGGTTACTTTTTGTATTATTTATTCTTCTTTTTAAGGTCTTTCCTTTTTCTTTAAGGAAAGACCTTACTGTATTTCTTCTGATTATTATTATTATTCTTTCCGCCAAACTTTAACGACTTTTCCCCAAAGTACGCGACATGTTAAAATGATATTAGGTATCTAGTATCGGTTGACCAAAAGCTATCTTGTGGTGAGGGCACGACCCCGTAACATTTCCTTTATAGCGGTTATCTCCCCTAACACCGAAAACCTTGTTATCATTTTAACTTACTCCATAACCATAATAGGTAGAAAAAAAACGAAGGGTGGAATTTGTTCAGGAGCAGACCCTGGTTCTTCGTTACATTGGTAGGATTATGCCACTTTGAAATATAACAAATGTCGTTTGGCCACTAAAACTCAGAAACCGTAAGTTGTAGCCACCTAGGATCTTCACCAATGATCATCAATTAACGTGACCATGAAACTTGACCTAAGATCAAAGGTCAAGTTCATGACCTAGATTTTAATCTAAGCTTGTTAGCAAATTTACTCAATAACCGAAAAAGATGGCTGATAAAATGTAACGGAAAAAATGTGTGTCTTGTCGAGATAAACATTTGATATGTTGGGTCTAAAATTATTGGACCAACTATCATGGACCTAGGGTACCAAAACTGTTTTTCGGTCCGAAATGATGATTTTTTGCTTATAACTCAAAAGAGGTTAGAGATAGAAAAAAAATTTGAATTGCAAAAAATGTTCAGCATAATAAGATCTATAAATTTAGGTCAAGGTCAAGTTCAAGGTCCCTAGCAACGACATAAAACAGCTTAGCAACCTTATATTCTTGAACTTAGAAGGCTATGAATAATATAAATATGCAATTTTTAATACTGGAAATGACATTTTTGTCCCTAGCAACGACATATAAGTCCTTATCAATCACTTATTTGTTTAACTTTAAAGACTATGAATAGTGCATATCACATTCATAATACTTGAAGTAATATTTTTATCCTTAGGAATGATTTTTGTCTTTAACAACCACTTGTAATGAACATAAAAGTCCTTAGCAACAATTTTTTTTTTTAACTAAGAAGACTATCAATAAAAGGAAAAAGGAAAGACCTTTCAATTGTTCATGAACAATTGACTTTTAATTGTACATGTGTTTTGTCTATAGAGTGTCTACATGCAATTTTATTTTTCTTTGTTCACAATGTAGGTTGTCCTATAGTGATTAAGATAATAACACAATGTCGACTGCTGTTCCCCTATTTTTGACTCTTTTACCTGTGATGACTGTTTTGCTCACACATGGTTGTCGATATAATAAAAATTTCATGCGACTTTAGTACAAGTGGGAGGATTAGCTAGTTATGAAACCAGGTTTAATTCATTATTTTCTACATTATAAAATGCCTGTACCAAGCCAGGAATATGACATTTGTCCTCAGATTCTATTCGTTTGAGGGGTTTGAACTTTTGATTTTGCTATTTGTTAAGAGACTTTCCTGTATGAATTATCCTTTGAGTTCGATATTTTTGTTATTTTACTTCATACGGCATGGATTGTTTTTACACGAAATGAAAACAGACGAAAAGAACAGAAACACTAAAGTGCATCAAAAAATCAAACGACGATGTTACACACACAGAAACAAACTATAACATAACAACTGCAATTTTCCTGACTTGGTACAGGTACAGGACATTTTAAGAAAAAAATGGTGGTTAGAACCTGGTTTTGTGGCTAGCCAAACCTCGAGCTTTTATGGCAATGTAAGATGTAACACTAAAAATGACAACATTAGGCTTGTAACATATCTATAGGCTTGTAATTGAATAATTCAATCTAATTCAATCTAACTCGACTCCGCATGTCTGCGACCTATTTTGACTCTTAATTAAGATGCGTTGCGTTATGTTAAGTGTGTTATTTTAAATAAGCAAATATGTCAACATTTAAAAGTGATACAATTTACCGGTGATGGCTGTGGCCCATAAAGACACCCTTTTATATGATATATCTATAATACTAAAATGACGAGGTCTAATTTGTCAGACCTCATCACGTAAAAACTACAAATCAAAAAATTCAACTTTATATATAACTAATATAGTACAAAGGTGTAGATTAAAAACTACACCACTCCATGCCCTTTTGTTTTCCACGTAATTAATATTGCCAATAATTAAAAAGTTCCGGGTCGAGTCCGATACCGATACCAATAGTATATTCACCTGTTACCTATTACCTTATCTGTACGTTCTGCATCTGACAGGCGCCCCACCAAACGGTGTATTCAGGATTTATATGCTATATACACGGGTCATAATCACAGGGAGAAGACTTTATAAGTTTGATTAACTTGTGTCTCATCCCTTTTGCACATTTACGCAAATAAAATATGTTTAAACTAAACTCATAATCACAGGGTTGACACTACTAAATTGTCAAATTGTTACCTATTGTAGTATTTTAATCAGTAAGACTTTCTAAGATAACAATACGAATACTAAAAATCTGGACTAAAAATAAGGCGTAAAGGTACAATTTTCAATTTGTTAGCGGGCATGACGTAAAACAGCGAATCAAAGAATTCAACTTTATTTATAACTAATATAGGACAATGCTGTTCATTAAAAAATACTCCATTCCAGGACCTTTTGTTTTCTAAATAATTAATATTACCAATAATTGATAAGTTCCAGTTCGACGGGTTCAAACAAAGATTTGAAAGCAGTGTATCTAAGGCATGACTTTATCAGATCACAATACTAATACTAATCCTTGCTAATACTAAAATAAGGCTTGCGCATAGTTATATACTTTTATTCAGTCACGGACCCGCGATATCACGGGTGTGTTCTAGTGACATGAAAACTTGCTGACCTGAACTAATCATCATCATGCGATCACGCTTACTTGTCTGTCTACTTATATACATATTTTTGATGATGAGGCCATAACACCATATGCAGTCTTCGGGGTCATCTCTATGGTTAATTGGATGGTGTATAGATGGAAATACACACAAAATGCTTATACATTAAAATGAGCTCATTCACCGTTAATAGTTCCATTGAAATGTAGCTTTATACTCGTATGAGGTAAAGCTTAGCGAAAGGTATTGCGACGTAATCAGTCAAACAAACTTTATTAGATTAACTCTTTAAGGAACGATCGTTTTCATTGGTCAATTCAAACCTTCGACCTCACACCTGCGAAAATAGAACACACGTACTATAACGGCAGGTGGCAGTTAGGTCCGCTGCTGTATGCCCTGAGGTAATCGGTGCCCTGAGGTAATCGTGGCAATGCGTCATTGATTAAATACGCACGAAAATATAGTTCTTATTTAGATAGATCTTAATACCAAATTTTAATGTGACCAAATACCAAAGATGTCAACAAACTTCCCAAATGATTTTATTATTTGTTTTCACCGATCATTCATTTCGTATGTACGTGTAGGGTGGGGATGGCTGGTAAAATTATAAACTTTTTTTTTTTTTTATAAAAGTTCAATTAATGATCTGAAGTATTCATTCATGACAGGGTTACCTGAGGTAACCCCAATTATAACAACAAATACAACCATTAAACTCAAGTCAACTGAGGTAACTTTATATATACATCACATAAACAATACAAATCTATGAAGTCCTACATTCTATTATAAAATTAAGAAATTGTGTAATTAAAATATAAATGTATACACTAGCAAAGTATGTACTAAAAATTCTTTCATAACAGGGTAACCTGCGGTAACCCAAACAATAACAGCAAATACAACCTATTTAACTCAAGTTAATTCAGATCACCTTTACATATACATCACATAAACAATATAATTTCAATGAATTCCTACATAACAAAAGAAGAAAGTGGTTTATTACAGCATAAATGCATATACTAGCAAAGTATCTACTAAGTATTTTGTTATGACAGGGTTACCTCAGGTAACCCATAAAATAGCAACAAGTATTATCCATTGATATCAAGTTAACTAAAGTCGCTTTTCCGATATATCACATAAACAATACACATCTATGAGGCGTACATGTAAAATAAAGAAATTGTTTGATTACAACATAAATGTTTTCGCTAGCAAACCATCTAATAAGATTCTTTATAACATGGGTACCTGAGGTAACCCCAGATATAATTACAATTATAACCCACTTAACTTAACTGAAGTAAACTGAGATCACCTTTACATGTAAATCAAATAAACAATACAACTTTCATGAAGTCCTACATTTGAAATAAAGAAGTTTGTTTATTACAATAAATGTAAACACTACCAAAGTATTACGAAGTATTCATTCACGACAGGATTACATGAGGTAACCCCAATAATTACAATAAATACAACCCATTCAACTCAAGTTAACTCAGGTTACATTTATATAGACCTCGCATACACAATACAAATCTATGAAGTCCTACATTTTAGATTAAGAAATTGTGTCATTACAGCATAAATGCATATACCAACAAATTATCTACGAAGTATTCTTTCATAACAGGGATATCTCATGTTATTTCAAAAATAACAACAAATATAATCCATTCAAATTAAGTTGACTAAAGTCGCTTTTCCTGAATATCATATAAACAATACTTATCTATGAAGTCCAAAATGATAAAGTAAATGGTTTATTAGAAGTTAAATGTATACTCTGGAAAACTATCTACGACGTATTTTTACGTGACAGGGTTACCTCAGATAACCAAAACAATCACAACAAAGATAACCCATCTAACTCAAGTTCACTCAGGTTACCTTTAAATATATATACATCACATAAACAATACAAATCTATGAAGTCCTACATTTCAAATTAAAAAATTGTGGAATAACAATATGAATGTATACACTAGCAAAGTATCAACTAAGAATTCTTTCATAGCTGGGTTACCTGAGGTAACCGAAACAATAACAACAAATACAACCTATTTAACTCAAGTTAATTCAGATCACCTTTACATATAAAATTGAGAATGGAAATGGGGAATGTGTCAAAGAGACAACAACCCGCCCAAATAAAAAACAACAGCAGAGGGTCACCAACAGGTCTTCAATGTAGCGAGAAATTCCCGCACCCGGAGGCGTCCTTCAGCTGGCCCCTAAACAAATATATACTAGTCCAGTGATAATGAACGCCATACAAATTACATCACATAAACAATATAACTTCAAAGAATTCCTACATTAACAATTAAGAGGTTGGTTTATTACACCATAAATGCATATACTAGCAAAGTATCTACTAAATATTCTGTCAATCACGGTTACCTCAGGTAACTCATAAAATAGAAACAAGTATTATCCATTCATATCAAGTTAACTTAAGTCGCCTTTCCAATATATCACATAAACAATACCCATCTATGAAGTCCTTCATTTAAAATAAAGAAATTGTTTGATTACAACATAAATGTTTACACTAGCAAACTATCTAAAAAGCATTCTTTATAACATGGGTACCTGAGGTAACACCAGACATTATTACAAGTATAACCCACATAACTGAAGTTAACTGAGGTCACCTTCACATGTGCATCACATAAACAATACAACTTTCATGAAGTCCTACATTTAAAATAAAGAAGTTTGTTTATAACAATTAATGTAAACACTAGCAAAGTGTCTACGAAGGATTCATTCATTACAGGGTTACCTCAGGTAACCATAACAATAATAGCAAAGATAACCCATCTAACTCAAGTTAACTGAGGTCACCTTTATATATATACATCACATAAACAATACAACTTTCATGAAGTCCTACATTTGAAATAAAGAAGTTTGTTTATTACAATTAATGTAAACAATAGCAAAGTATCTACTAAGAATTCATTCATTACAGGGTTACTTCAGGTAACCATAACAATAACAACAAATACAACCCATATAACTCAAGTAAACTCAGGTATCACCTTTAAATATATATAAATCACATAAACCATACAAATCTATGAAGTCCTACATTGTTGAATTAAGAAATTTTGTAATTAAAATATAAATGTATACACTTACAAAGTATATACTAAGAATTCTTTCATAGCAGGGTTACCTGAGGTAACCAATACAAAAACAACAAAAACAACCTATTTAACTCAAGTTAATTCAGATCACCTTTACATATACATCACATAAACAATATAACTTTAATGAATTCCTACATTAAAAATGAAGAAGTTGGTTTATTACACCATAAATGGATATACTAGCAAAGTATCTACTAAATATTCTGTCATGACAGGTAACCTCAGGTAACCCATGAAATAGAAACAAGTATTATCCATTCATATCAAGTTAACTTAAGTCGCCTTTCAGAAATATCACATAAACAATACACATCTATGCAGTCCTACATTTAAAATAAAGAAATTGTCCGATTACAACATAAATGTTTATACTAGCAAACTATCTCAAAAGCATTCTTCATAACATGGGTACCTGAGGTAACCCCAGACATAATTACAAATATAACCCACCTAACTGAAGTTAATTGAGGTCACCTTAACATGTGCATCACATAACAATACAAGTTTCATGTAGTCCAACATTTGAAGTAAAGAAGTTTGTTTATTACAATTAATGTAAACAATAGCAAAGTATCTACAGAGAATTCATTCATTACAGGGTTACCTCAGGTAACCCAATAATAACAACAAATACAACCCATATAACTCAAGTTAACTCAGGTATCACCTTTAAAAAAATATATGTATCACATAAACAATACAAATCTATGAAGTCCTACATTTTTAAATTAAGAAATTATGTAATTAGAATATAAATGTATACACTTACAAAGTATATACTAAGAATTCTTTCATAGCAGGGTTACCTGAGGTAACCAATACAAAAACAACAAAAACAAACTATTTAACTCAAGTTAATTTAGATAACTTTTACATATACATGACATAAACAATATACTTTTAATGAATTCCTAAATTAAAAATAAAGAAGATGATTTATTACACCATAAATCGATATACTTGCAAAGTATCTACTAATTATTCTGTCATGACAGGGTTACCTTAGATAACCCATGAAATAGAAACAAGTATTATCCATTCACATCAAGTTAACTTAAGTCGCCTTTCAGAAATATCACATAAACAATACACATCTATGAAGTCCTACATTTAAAATAAAGAAATTGTCCGATTACAAAATAAATGTTTATACTAGCAAACTATCTCAAAAGCATTCTTCATAACATGGGTACCTGAGGTAACCCCAGACATAATTACAAATATAACCCACCTAACTGAAGTTAACTGAGGTCACCTTTACATGTGCATCACATAAACAATATAAACTTTCATGAAGTCCTACATTTAAAATAAAGAGGTTTGTTTATTACAATTAATGTAAACACTAGCAAAGTGTCTACGAAGGATTCATTCATTACAGGGTTACCTTAGGTAACCATAACAATAACAACAAAGATAACCCATCTAACTCAAGTTAACTGAGGTCACCTTTAAATATATATGCATCACATAAACAATACAAATCTATGAAGTCCTACATTTCAAATTAAAAAATTGTGGAATTACAATACAAATGTATACACTAGCAAAGTATCTACTAAGAATTCTTTCATAGCAGGGTTACCTGAGGTAACCAATACAATAACAACAAAAACAACCTATTTAACTCAAGTAAAATCATATCACCTTTACATATACATCACATAAACAATATAACTTTAATGAATTCCTACATTGAAAATGAAGAAGTTGGTTTATTAACCATAAATATATACTAATAAAGTATCTACTAAGTATTCTGTCATGACAGGGTTACCTCAGTTAACCCCTCAAATAGTAACAAGTATTATCCATTCAATCAAGTTAACTTAAGTCGCCTTCTAAATATCATATAAACAATACACATCTATGAAGTTCAAATTAATAAAAAGTAAATCGTTTATTACAATTAATGTATATTCTGGAAAACTATCTACAAAGTATTCTTACATGACAGGATAACCTCGGGTAACCATAACAATAACATCAAATAAAAAAATACAAATCTATGAAGCCTACATTTTTAAATTAAGAAATTGTGTATTAAAATACAAATGTATACACTAGCATAGTATCTACTAATATTTTTTCATAAGGGTTACCTGAGGTAACCAAGCAATAACAGCAATTACAACCAATTTAACTCAAGTTAATTCAGATCACCTTTACATTTACATCACATAAACAATATACTTTATGATTCCTAAATTAAAATAAGAAGTGATTTATTACACCATAAATCGATATACTTGCAAAGTATCTACTAATTATCTTCATGACAGGTTACCTTAGATAACCCATGAAATAGAAACAAGTATTATCCATTAATCAAGTTAACTTAAGTCGCCTTTCAGAAATATCACATAAACAATACACATCTATGAAGTCCTACATTTAAATAAAGAATTGTCCGATTACAAAATAAATGTTTATACAGCAAACTATCCAAAAGCATTCTTCATAACATGGGTACCTGGTAACCCAGACTAATTACAAATATAACCCACCTAACTGAAGTTAACTGAGGTCACCTTACATGTGCATCACATAAACAATATAACTTTCATGAAGCCCTACATTTAAATAAAGAGTTTGTTTATTACAATTAATGTAAACACTAGCAAAGTTCTACGAAGGATTCATTCATTACAGGGTTACCTAGGTAACCATAACAATAACAACAAGATAACCATCTAACTCAAGTTACTGAGGTCACCTTTAAATATATATGCATCACATAAACAATACAATCTATGAAGTCCTACATTCAATTAAAAATTGTGGAATTACAATACAAATGTATACACTAGCAAAGTATCTACTAGAATTCTTCATAGCAGGTTACTGAGTAACCATACAATAACAACAAAAACAACTATTAACTCAAGAAAATCATATCACCTTTACATATACATACATAACAATAATATAACTTTAATGAATTCCTACATTAAAAATGAAGAAGTTGATTTATTACACCATAAATGGATATACTAGCAAAGTATCTACTAAATATTCTGTCATGACAGGTTACCTCAGGTAACCCATGAAATAGAAACAAGTATTATCCATTCATATCAAGTTAACTTAAGTCGCCTTTCAGAAATATCACATAAACAATACACATCTATGCAGTCCTACATTTAAAATAAAGAAATTGTCCGATTACAACATAAATGTTTACACCAGCAAACTATCTCAAAAGCATTCTTCATAACATGGGTACCTCAGGTAATCCCAGACATAATTAAAATATAACCCACTTAACTGAAGTAAACTGAGGTCACCTTTACATGTGTATCACATAACAATACAACTTTCATGAAGTCCTACATTTAAAATAAAGAAGTTTGTTTATTACAATTAATGTAAACACTAGCAAAGTTTCTACGAAGGATTCATTCATTACAGGGTTACCTCAGGTAACCATAACAATAACAACAAAGATAACCCATCTAACTCAAGTTCACTGAGGTCACCTTTTAATATATATACATCACATAAACAATACAAATCTATGAAGTCCTACATTTCAAATTAAACAATTGTGGAGTTACAATACAAATGTATACACTAGCAAAGTATCTACTAAGAATTCTTTCATAGCAGGGTTACCTGAGGTAACCAATACAATAACAACAAAAACAATATATTTAACTCAAGTAAAATCATATCACCTTTACATATACATCACATAAACAATATAACTTTAATGAATTCCTACATTGAAAATGAAGAAGTTGGTTTATTAGACCATAAATACATATACTAATAAAGTATCTACTAAGTATTCTGACATGACAGGGTTACCTCAGGTAACCCATAAAATAGTAACAAGTATTGTCCATTCATATCAAGTTAACTTAAGTCGCCTTTCCTAAATATCATATAAACAATACACATCTATGAAGTTCAAATTTATAAAAAAGTAAATCGTTTATTACAACTTAAATGTATATTCTGAAAAACTATCTACAAAGTATTCTTACATGACAGGATAACCTCGGGTAACCATAACAATAACATCAAATAAAAAATACAAATCTATGAAGCCCTACATTTTTAAATTAAGAAATTGTGTGATTAAAATACAAATGTATACACTAGCATTGTATCTACTAATATTTTTTTCATAACAGGGTTACCTGAGGTAACCCAAGCAATAACAGCAATTACAACCAATTTAACTCAAGTTAATTCAGATCACCTTTACATTTACATCACATAAACAATATAACTTCAATGAATTCCTACATTGAAAATGAAGAAGTTGGTTTATTAGACCATAAAAACATATACTAATTAAGTATCTACTAAGTATTCTGCCATGACAGGGTTACCTCAGGTAACCCATAAAATAGCTACAAGTATAATCCATTTAAATCGAGTTAAGACAGATCGCATTTTCTAAATATCGCGTAAGCAATTTACTTCTGTGAAGTCCTACATGTAAAATAAAGAAATTGTTTCATTACAACATAAATGTTTACACTAACAAACTATCTAATAAGCATTCTTTCATAACAGGGTACCTGAGGTAACCCCAAATATAATTGCAAATATAACCCACTTAACTGAAGTTATTTGAGATCACCTTTACATATATATCCCATAAACAATATAACTTCAATGACATCCTACATTTAAAATGAATAAGTTGGTTTATTACAATTAATGTAAAGACTAGCAAAGTATCTACGAAGTATTCATTCATGACAGGGTTACCTCAGGTAACCCCAACTATAACACCAAATACAACCCATTTAACTCAGGTGAACTCGTTTAACATTTACATATAATCGCATAAACAATACAAATATATGAAGTCCTACATTTTAAATTAAGAAATTGTGTAATTACAGCATAAATGCATATACCAGCAAAGTATCTACGAAGTATTCTTTCATAACAGGATTACCTCAGGTAACCCAAAAAATAACAACAAATATAATCGATTCAAATCAAATTAACATAATGTTGCAGTCTTGTTATTGACTGCTCCATAGGCTTACATGCAAAACAGCTGATCTTAGAAAAAAAAATCATGTTCATATCATGGATGTACCAAAGCGAAATGGTGATTTAATTGAAAAAAGGGGGTCTTGCCACGAAGAATAAAACTTTACGCAATCCTGAAGTCAACTCATTTTTTTCTACTTTCTGTTTGCTATTTTTACTAGACCTCACCACTTCAAGTAAACATGATATCCTTCCACTTTCCCGGAATGATATCCCCAAAAGATGCAAGATTTTTTTTAAAGTCTATATTTATGTTTCCTTCACCATAAACCTATAAACAAACAGAAAAAAATGAGTTCAGAAAAAAATTCAGTCTACTAAATTATCTGTAAATCTCATTCTTGTCTATCTTTATGAATAACCTGACCATGCACAGTTGTACAGTAGTTCACTGAGGTAACCTGACCATGCACACGAGTACAATGTTTCCCTGAGGTAACCTGACCATGCACAGTTGTACAGTGGTTCCCTAAGGTAACCTGACCATGCACAGTAGAACAACGGTTCCCTGAGGAGACTTGAACATGCACAATAGTACAATGGTTCCCTGAGGTTACCTGACAATGCCCAGTTGTGTAGTGGTTACCTGTTGTAACATGACCATGCACAGTGGTACAATGATTCCCTGAGGTTACCTACCATGCACAGTAGTACAATGGTTCACTTAAGTAACCTGACCATACACAGTACAATGGTTCCCTGCATATTAGTATAACGGTTCCCTGGGGTTACCTGACCATGCCCAGTTGTACAGTGGTTCCCTGAGGTAACATGACCATGCACGGTAGTACAGAGGTTCCTTGTATTAACATGACCATGCACAGTAGTACAATGATTTCCTGAGGTTACCTGACAATGCCCAGTTGTGTAGTGGTTACCTGTTGTAACATGACCATGCACAGTGGTACAATGATTCCCTGAGGTTACCTACCATGCACAGTAGTACAATGGTTCACTTAAGTAACCTGACCATACACAGTACAATGGTTCCCTGCATATTAGTATAACGGTTCCCTGGGGTTACCTGACCATGCCCATTTGTACAGTGGTTCCCTGAGGTAACATGACCATGCACGGTAGTACAGAGGTTCCTTGTATTAACATGACCATGCACAGTAGTACAATGATTTCCTAAGGTAACATGGCCATACATAGAAGTACAATGGTTCCCTGAGGTAACCTGACCATGCACAGTAGTACAATGGTTCCCTGAGGTAACCTGACCATGCACAGTAGTACAATGGTTCCCTGAGGTAACCTGATCATGAACAGTAGTTCAATGGTTCCCTGAGGTAACTTTAAAATACACAGCAGTACAATGATTCCCTGAAGGACCATGCCCATGCACAGTAGAACAATGATTCCCTGAGGAGACTTGACCATGCACAATAGTACAAAGGTTCCCTGCACAGTAGTACAATGCTTTCCTGAGGTTTTCTGACCATGCCCAGTTGTACAGTGGTTCCTTGAGGTAACATGATCATGCACAGTAGTACAGTGGTTCCTTGTAGTAACATGACCATGCACAGTAGTACAATGATTTCCTAAGGTAACATGGCCATACATAGAAGTACAATGGTTCCCTGAGGTAACCTGACCATGCACAGTAGTAAAATGGTTCCCTGAGGTAACCTGACCATGCACAGTAGTACAATGGTTCCCTGAGATAAATTTACCATGCACAGTAGTGCAATGGTTCCCAGAGGTAACCTAGCAATGCACAGTAGTACAAGGTATTCCTGAGGTAACCTGACCATGCATAGTTGAACAGTGGTTCCCTGAGTAACCTGAAAATGCATAGTTGAACAGTGGTTCCCTGAGTAACCTGACAATGCATAGTATTACAATGGTTTTCTGAGGTAACCTAACCATGCACAGTAGTACAATGGTTCCCTGAGGTTACATGACAATGCACAGTAGTACAATAGTTCCCTAAGGTTAAATAACCATGCACAGTAGAACAATGGTTGAACAGTGGTTCCCTGAGGTAACATGACAATGCACAGTAGTACAATGGTTCCCTGGGGTAACCTGACCATGCACAGTAGTACTGTGGTTCCCTGAGGTAACATGACCATGAACAGTAGTACAATGGTTCCCTGAGGAAACCTGACCATGCACAGAAGCACAATGGTTCCATCGGTAACTTGACCATGCACAGTAGTACAATGGTTCCCTGAGATAAACTGACCATGCACAGTAGTACAATGGTTCCCTGAGGTAACATGACCATGTACAGTAGTTCAATGGTTCCCTGAAGTAACCTGATCATGCACAGTAGTGCAAGGGTTCTCTGAAGTAACCTGACCATGCACGGTAGTGCAATGATTCCCTAATTACTTACCATGCACAGTAGTACAATTGTTCCCTGAAGTAACCTGACCATGCAGAGAAGTACAATGATTCCCTGAGGTTACCTATCATGCACAGTAGTACGATGGTTCCCTGAAGAAACCTGACCATGCACAGTAGTGCAATGGTTCCCTGAGGTAACCTGACCATGCACAGTAGTATAATGATTCCTTGAGGTAAACTCACAATACACAACAGTACAATGGTTCCCTGAGGTACCATGACCATGCACAGTAGAACAACGTTTCCCTGAGGAGACTTGAACATGCACAATAGTACAATGGTTCCCTGAGGTTACCTGACAATGCCCAGTTGTGTAGTGGTTACCTGTTGTAACATGACCATGCACAGTAGTACAATGATTCTCTGAGGTTACCTACCATGCACAGTAGTACAATGGTTCACTTAAGTAACCTGACCATACACAGTACAAGTTCCCTGCATATTAGTATAACGGTTCCCTGGGGTTACCTGACCATGCCCAGTTGTACAGTGATTCCCTGAGGTAACATGACCATGCACAGTAGTACAATGGTTCCCTGAGGTAAGCTGACCATGCACAGTAGTACAATGGTTCCCTGAGGTAACCTGATCATGAACAGTAGTTCAATGGTTCCCTGAGGTAACTTTAAAATACACAGCAGTACAATGATTCCCTGAAGGACCATGCCCATGCACAGTAGAACAATGATTCCCTGAGGAGACTTGACCATGCACAATAGTACAAAGGTTCCCTGCACAGTAGTACAATGCTTTCCTGAGGTTTTCTGACCATGCCCAGTTGTACAGTGGTTCCTTGAGGTAACATGATCATGCACAGTAGTACAGTAACATGGCCATACATAGAAGTACAATGGTTCCTGAGGTAACCTGACCATGCACAGTAGTAAAATGGTTCCCTGAGAAGACCTGACCATGCACAATAGTACAATGGTTCCCTGAGATAAACTTACCACGCACAGTAGTACAATGGTTCCCTGAGGTAACCTAGCAATGCACAGTAGTACAATTTATTCCTGAGGTAACCTGACCATGCATAGTTGAACAGTGGTTCCCTGAGTAACCTGACAATGCATAGTTGAACAGTGGTTCCCTGAGTAACCTGACAATGCATAGTATTACAATGGTTTCCTTAGGTAACCTAACCATGCACAGTAGTACAATGGTTCCCTGAGGTTACATGACAATGCACAGTAGTACAATAGTTACCTGAGGTGAAATAACCATGCACAGTAGAACAATGGTTTCCTGAGGAAACCTGACAATGCAGAGTAGTACAATGATTCCCTGAGGTACCTTACCATGCACAGTAGTAGAATGGTTCCCTGAGGTAACCTGACCATGCACAGTAGTAGAGTGGTTCCCTGAGGAGACATGACAATGCACAGAAGTACAATGGTTCCCTGAGGTAACCTGGCAATGCACAGTAGTACAATGGTTCCCTGAAGTAACCTGACCATGTCAATAGTACAATGGTTCCCTGGGGAAACCTGACCATGCACAGTAGTACAAAGGTTCCCTGAGGTAACATGACAATGCACAGTAGTACAATGGTTCCCTGAGGTAACCTGACCATACACAGTAGTCCAGTGGTTCCCTGAGGTAACCTGACCATGCACAGTAGTGCAATGGTTCCCTCGGTAACATGACCATGCACAGTAGTACAATGGATCCCTGAGGTAACCAGACCATGCACAGTAGAACAATGGTTCCTTGAAGTGACCCGATCATGCACAGTAGTACCATGGTTCCCTGAGGTAACCTTACCATGCACAGTAGTACAATGGTTCCCTGAGGTAACCTGGTCATGTATAGTAATTTACATATGACCTGAGGTAACCTTGTCATGTACAGTTTTTACAGATGACCTGAGGTAACCTGGTCATGTACAGTAATTTACAGATGACCTGAGGTAGCCTGTCCGTGAAAAAAAAAGAACATAGATGTAATCTGTACTGACTAAGCTGACGAAGGGAGTTATGAACATTCAATTGTGGTAACCTGAGGTTTGTAGAAAATTAGCGTTTTGCAAAGTTTATCTGTGGTAACATGCAGCTGGTACAATGACCATGAAGTTGTGACCTTAGGTAACCTCACCATATTCTAACATACAGAGGTATTCTGAGGTTACATATTTATATACAGTAGTTAAGAAATGACATTAGTTAACATGTGCACTTGGCCATGTATAGAAATGCAGAAGTGCCCTGAGAAAATTAAAAAAATAGTGTTTTGTAAAGTTTATACAAAGTGTGATAATACGAGTATGTGCAGTAATACAGAGTAACCTCACCATGTACAGCAATACAGAGGTAATATTAGGTAACTCACAATGTTCAATCATACAGAGGTGACCTGAGGTAACCTCACCATGTGAGCAATCATAGATATGATCTGAGATACAGGAAATACAAAGTAATTTAGAGATGACCTAAGGTTATCAGAACATGTACAAAAGTCCACTGGAGAAGTGAGGTTTTTCCTTGAAAATATCCAACATCTCTCAAATAAGATTGATTAAGACAATTAACATTTTAAAAAAGCAGTTATATACTATATAACCCGTGCTTGTAACTACGTTACTTTCAGAGTAATGTCAAATGAAAAAAAAAATTAGATTACTGTTCGTACTGCAATGTTTCTCTTTTTTAATACTGGTGAATAAAATCCTTACAGTGTGTACTGGCTGGTCATCATCGTGTATGATACGATTTTGATACTCATACACAGCTAATGAATATTATGCATAAATATAGATAAGATCAGCACGTGTAGCCATAGACTGAGAGTTGTAGATTTGTAGTGTAAATATATAGATGCCGTTTATAGAATACAAAATTAGATCAGAAACATAGTTATTAAAATTGAGAAAGGAAATGGTGAATATGTCAAAGCGACAACCACCCGACCATAGAGCAGTCAACAGCCGAAGGCAACCAAAGGGTCTCCAATGTAGCGAGAATTCCCGCAGTTGTGGGTGTCCTTCAGCTGGCCCCTAAAAATATGCATAATAGTTCAGTGATAATGGACGTCATACTAAACTCCGAATTATACACAAGAAACAAAAATTTAAAATCATACAAGCCTAACAAAGGCCAGAGGCTCCTGACTTGGGACATGCGCAAAATTGCGGCGGGGTTAAACATGTTTATGAGATATCAACCCTCCCCCTATACATCTAGCCAGTGTAGAAAAGTAAAAGCATAACAATACGCACATTATAATTCAGTTCAAGAGAAGTCCGAGTCCGATGTCAAAAGATGTAACAAAAGAAAATAAATAAAATGACAAAAGTACATAAATAACAACAGACTACTAGCAGTTAACTTACATGCCAGCTCCAGACCTCAATTAAACTGATTGAAAGATTATGTGTTCATCATATGAATATCAGGCACAATCCCTCCCGTTAGGGGTTTAGTATCATACTATCATAAAATATATGAGAAGAACATAACCCGTGTCATGCCAACAACTGTTTTTTAGAAATAGATGTGTTTAGTTCCGATTCGAAGATTCTATCAGTGAATCAATATTAAAGCCAAAATATGCAATCTTTAATGACCTGACAACAGTTTCGTAACTATATCCATTTTTAATAAGTCTATTTAAAGGTTTTGTTAGTTTCTGAGGAGAATACTGACATTTTTGTTCTTAATATAGAATACTTCCATAAAAAATTGGATGTGAAATACCTGAACGTATAAGATGTCTGCATGTTGAGTTATATTTACGAATTATTTCCTTATACCGATGATAAAATTTAGTAAATGTTTTGACCAGTTTGTGATATCGAAAACCCTGGTGTAATAAGTTTTTAGTAATACATAAATTTCTTAGTAATACATAAATTTCTCTCGCTAAAATCTAATACGTTGTTACATACACGAGAGAATCGTACAAGTTGAGATATAAAAACACCATAAGATGATGACAAGGGAACGTCACCATCTACAAATGGATAATTAACAATAGGAAATGAAAAAAAACATCTCTCTTATCAACAATTTTTGTATTAATCTTCCCGTTTATGATATAGATATCAAGATCGAGGAAAGGGCAGTGGTCATTGTTATCATTAGCTTTAATTAAAGTAAGTTCTACAGGATAAATTTCTTTAGTATACATACGGAAGTCGTTATTATTGAGAGCCAATACATCATCCAAATATCTAAAAGTATTGTTAAATTTTTGTATCAAATATTGTTTTGATGGGTCTTAGCTAATTTAAGTCATAAATTGTAACTCATAACAATACAAAAACAGGTCCGCAATAATTGGTTCACAGTTAGTCCCCATTGGAATTCCAATAACTTGACGATATACGGAATCTCTAAAGCGAACAAAAATGTTATCAAATAAAAATTCAAGCGCATAAATAGTATCAAAGCATGTCCAATTGACATAGTTCATTTGTTTATTGCTACTAAAAAATGATCGCAAAGAGCTTGAACATATGTACTCGCATTCCGACTTTTTAAATGCCCAGTTAATTAGGGATGTGAATTCTTTCTTAATAAGAATATGAGGCAAAGTGGTATATAGGGTAGAAAAATCAAAACTTTGAACAGATTTAAAATCACCAATATATGCATGCAATTTATCAAGTACTTCCAACGAGTTTTTGACACTCCAAAAGTAATTAATTCCACTATTTTCAAAGGCCTTATTTGAACAATTTATTATCAGGTTTTTTATTGTACCAAGTGTACTAGTAAGTAAAACAGACAATTTAGTAGTTGAACAATGGACAGTGGCGGGTCCAGGGGTGTTCTGGGTATATGAACTCTTTTTTTGGAGATCAATGCATTTGAATGGAAACATATAGTTGGAACCCCCTCCTTGTGTCCTGGATTAGGAACCCACCTTTTTGAAATGGATGGATCCGCCACTGCCCCTCATGCAGTCGGACAAGATGGACTAATTTTCAATAACCTATCTATTAAATGTTATCATTTTCTACTTATGTTACTTTAAAAGAAGTAACCAAAATCAATATATGCGTAATCTGTCCATATGTTAGTGTTATATATTATTAACTATTTTAAAGCCAATCGAGTAAAATACGGATCTATAAATGTATGCTTTGCTTAAATGATAAAGATTTATGATTATTTATACTTTGATATAATTGATGGAATACTTTTCACATATCGATTGTTTGTACAACTTTTATAAGAAAAAAAACCGTATGTGCCTGTCCCAAGTCAGGAGCCTGTAATTTAGTGGTTGTCGTTTGTTTACTAGTATGTGCTACATATTTGTTTTTGTTCATTTGTTTTATATAATCAAGGCCGTTAGTTTTCTCGTTTGAATTGGATTTCATTGTTATTTCTGAACCTTTTATAGATGACAATGCGATATGGACTTTGCTCATTGTTGAAGGCCGTACGGTGACCTACAGTTGTTAATTTCTGTGTCCTTTTTTGGACATGTTGTCTCATTAGGATTTATACCACAGCTTCTTTTTTATATGTATCATTATTGAACGCATACATATCGTTATCTAGGTTCTTCTATTTTAATTGTATATATATATATATATCTACTACCCCTTTCGAATAAACAAAGAATGGTACACAAAGAAGCTTTAAATAAAATACATTTCAAATAAAGATAAGAAAAAACCAACGAAAGTGGTAATTATTTAACAATTTTGCATTAGTGTTAATGCTAATCTTACAGTGCAAGATGCATGCAGTACACTTAAATTCGAATAATGCCGTGACAGTTTATAGCGATATTTTTTGTAACAGCTCAGTGGTGGGTCCAGGGGTGTTCTGGGGATAGGAACCCTTTTTTTTGAAGATCAATGCATTTGAATGGGAACATATAGTTGGAACCCCCTCCTTGTGTCCTGGATTGGGGACTCCCCCATTTTTAAAAAAAATGAATGGATCCGCCATTGCCCCTCATGCAGTCGAACAAGATGGACTGATTTTAATAACCTATCTATTAAATGTTATCATTTGCTACTTATGTTACTTTAAAAAAAAGTAACCAAAATCAATATATGCGTAATCTGTCCATATGTAAGTGTCATATATTACCAAACACAATGATAGTCAAAGTTTCAACAGGACATTCACGAAACTTAGGCAGCAATCATTTTATTTTCAGGGAGGGGGGGGGGGGGCTATGGTGTTTTTTTTTAAAGTTTGTTTCTAATTGTTCTGTCACTATATGTAATGCTAAAATTGAAATGAAAGAAAAGAAATGTTTTCGACCTGTCTCCAAAAAATATTGTCTTTCGCCGAAGGAAAAAAATCCATAGCCCCCCCCCCCCCCCCCCCCCGAAAATCAAATGTTTGCTGCCTTAGGCATGTGTGGATAACTTTTATTCTTTAATAGTTAGTTTAAATAATTGTATATACATTTATTTACATAAATCTCTATGAAACCAGTTTTTGACAACTATTATTATAAAAGTTTAAATCGCCATTCAAAAAGTGTTTTCTATTTAATTATTTTAAGTCATTTACGTTTCACTAAATAAATATCTGTTCACGTTGCAATGATCACAAATAAACCAAATATTTGGATTTTTTTCGTGAATTATTTGTCGTAACTTATTGTAAAAAATTGTATGTGTTCCTGTTTTCTCCTATTTGTCGCACATATACTGTCAGTCGAAATAGAAAGTACAATGATGTATTTTTAGTTTATTCTATTTTTAGAACATGTTATTACTACGCATATGGGCACTATTGCCACGATTACCTGAGGGCACCGATTACCTCAGGGCATACAGCAGCGGACCTAACTGCCATCTGCACTATAACGTGGAATGGACTGATCAATATTCACGTAGCTGGTCAAGGTCGTTTAAAGCTTCCATCGTCGTATTTGCGGACATGATTGTGTTCTTGATTTAGCAATCACAATTCTAGCTTTTATAAATGTGCATGTGAAATTCATTGGAAATATTTCGATGTGAAAACTGTTAAATCTTAACAGTTTTCACATCGAAATATTTAATTCAAATTTGTCCTCTGGATCAAGAGACGACATCAAAAGTTCAATGAAAAACTAAAAAAACACTCAATCCACATATTTTTTTTCATTGACTCCCCCCACAAGTTGCTCATCCTGCCTTTTCTTTCACTCAATGGACTCGATGAATTAGCGTTGTACTTGAAAAATGAAACCGTACTTTTCTACAAACACTTTTCATATTCTTTGACAAGTTTTAGGTATTCGACACAGGATAGTGATTTTTTTTTCTGATTCCGTTTACTTGAGAGAAAAAATTCCGAAATTGTAAGTAAATTCATAATATGTAACCAACCATGCTTTGTTAAAAAAAACGCAGATGGCAAACCATGGCACAGGGGAATTAAATTTTGTTTATAAACTCCAACGATATAGTTCATGAGGTTTTGCTATTCTCGGTTGAAAAACGAACGTAAATTGTATATAATAATTGTAAATATGTACATGTAAATAGAAACAATCAGTTTTAAAAAAAAAGTGTTTATTCATAAAATGTTTTGATAAAAAGGTGAGTTTTTCTTGTACATGCATTTAGTCATCCTTAATTTCTTGATATTTTGTTTATCAGTTTATCATACATATTTCGTTTTGTATTTCATTTTAAATACGAATACATACTACATGTACTTTAGCGAATAGTTCAACAATGTTATGCAGCTCTATTCTTACAGTATAAAATTAAAAATAAATGTTCATCCATTTAAAATCGAAAACAGTACATTTATATTTAAAAAAGAAGATGTGGTTTGATTGCCCTTCTGACCCCTTCTGTCCGGTGGGCGTCCGTTTTTTACAGATGTGTTCTTAAAAAGTGGACACATCTTAACTGCGGGATAATACCTTGTATACTATAAATACATATATAAAAGAAGATGTGGTATGATTGCCAATGAGACAACTCTCCACAAAAGAACAAAATAACACAGAAATTAACAACTATAATAGATCACCGTACGGCTTTCAATAATGAGCAAAGCCCATACCGCAAAGTCAGCCATAAAAGGCCCGAAATGACAATGTAAAAGAATTCAAACGAGAATTGTTCCTTGTAAACTACGACATTTCTCACAAGTATTAATTTATTATT
Organism: Mytilus edulis; assembly: GCA_019925275.1. NCBI lineage: Eukaryota > Metazoa > Mollusca > Bivalvia > Mytilida > Mytilidae > Mytilus > Mytilus edulis. The sequence continues at coordinate 26,974,850 of CM034358.1, read as the reverse complement.
TTGTTCAACACATGCAAAATCACTGAATAATCTTCGCCGATGTAACTTTTCAATTTATTACAACAACATGCCTTCACTGAATTCATTCAGGTGCACAAATGATACGATTAAAGTTATTTTGTTTCCATTTTGGGGGACAATTTCCTCCGTTTATGGTACGCTTAGCTACTGTGTGTATGTTTTTCTTCCATACTGACGATAGGTTATAATCCTAACAATGTCGTAGTCACTTATAATAAGTATCTCATAATACTGACCCATTACAATAATTAATGAGGGGTTGCACTGACAGGAAAATAATAAAAGAGGAATGTCAGTGCAACCCATCATTAATTATTGTAATGGATCAGTATTATGAGATACTTATTATAAGTGACTACGACATTGTTAGGATTATAACCTATCGTCAGTATGGAAAAAATTAAAAGTGGTTCATATATTCATTTGTATAAAAGCGGCACATGCATTTTATTTTATTCTTATATTTCTCATTATGCGGTACACGATAATTGAGTTGCTGCATGCATAAAGAACTTATAATATTTACTGAATACAAAATATTAGTATAATATATCGACCCCACTATTTGAAGTTAACAAAATATTTATTTAATTCTTTTGACCAAAGGTTTGTAAATTAAACAAATCCTCGTTTTTACGTTCGTAGTAACATAGTACATTCCATTGTCGGTCACCTGTGTCAATTCACGTGCACACTGACTACATTGTTTTTGTATTTGAATCTTTCGGCCAGTGAATTGAGACGTTACAAGTTGTTTGTTTATGATACGCCAGAATGTTATCAATGAACTATCAAATGCTAAACTTCACTGCATTTCACTGTAATTAACGATAAAATACTCGATTAAATCTCAAATGGTCATCATGGCATGTCTTTCACATCCAAGTAAGGGATAGTAAGTTTGCCATGGCGTTGTCAGTTTATTTTTGACTTAGAAGTTTAAATATCTCTTGGTATCTTCCGAAAGGATATGTTACCTTACAAGTCAAAAGCATTAAAGATATCTTCCGCCTCTCTTCGATATTTTGATATTTTTGACTTTATCTTAACATAAGATGTGATATCAAGTTAGAAGCATGTTGTTTTTTCCTCCTTTCTTTCTTTACTTTACCTTCCGACCTTTTAAATTCTTGATAAATATATACATGTATCATGCTATTGATTGACATAACAATATTCGCCTATTTCGCTGTCTACATTTTATTGATTTGATTTTTTTATGACAAAATACATTTCACCTTTGAAAGTTTGTTTATATTTATATTTATTACTTGGAATGATTTTGTTTAAATTCTCTCGTTTTTTGAAGAAGTAAAATTTCTAATGTTTGCATTACATAATCTACATCACAAGGCATTTGAGTTCACTTTGTATACCAATTTCTTGTTATTATATACTAGTACAATTGTTTAATTCGGTTTGTATTGAATAGATCATTGAATGGACATTGTTCTTTTCATACAAGAAACTAAAACATCCTTCATAAAAGAATACCTGATCATTTAAGAACAAACTTAATACACTGTATTGAAATAAACTTCAGAAGTCAATTCATGAATTTATTTGTAGTTTTCAGTGGTTTTGATAATACATATTATTAGTGAATTCGCATATCAGTGAATTGTATTATATTTAGATTGCTGAACCATTATTATGACTTTGCATAACAAAAGGAGAATTTGTCATTAATGCTTTTACACCCAAATAAACTTACAAAAAGAAGTATTCATTTAAGATTTCTTAAATATCTTTTGTGTTACATTACAACGATAAGAATTAATAACGATGAGTTCAAGAGAGAAAAATAAACAAACGTGACAGAAACCAAAATGGTACAGCTATTCATGATAATGGCCTTTATTGTAATTCTATAAGAAAATTACTAGCAGAAATCCTTTAAATATATTTTACTAGAAGAAATCAAAATATCAAAATGCTTAAAAGTAAATCATATTAATAAGTTTTTGCGTCATTCAGATCTTTTTATGATTAAGCGTATCTGTTTTATTTCATTTGCAAACATTCTTTAAAAATAAAACAAAGTAAATGATATATAAAGGCAACATTAGTATACTGCTGTTCAAAATTTATCAATCGATTGAGAAATCGATATAATTGTCTTGTAGACTTTCTTTCCGAATCCGAATCATCAAAAAATTATTTAAAAGCTCTCTTAAAGAATCGATAAGACTGTCTACATCGTTCAGTTTCTGTATCGAGCGGCATATACTAATATCACATATGTTCGTTCGCTCGTTTGCTCCTTAGTCCGTTAGTCCTCCTGTCCAAGTTAAAGTCTTTTGTATCGGGTGCTACTCCTGAAATGAGACCAACTTTTGTGAATCTTTCATAGAATTCTACTCTGATGTTGTTCTTTTAACCCTCCTATTTCATTTCTTTATCAAACATATTTTTGGAATTAACTTTTCCATCTGGACACTCCAGTTTACGTTTACATAATGTTATGAAATTCTCAGAATGTTCAACGTTTAGAATGAAATTCAAAACAGTGTGGCTGAGGCCATTGATTGACACATTAAATTCATCCATTGACTGGGACAATTTAGGTGAACGTTTGTATGTAACGACCACTTCTCACTATGTACTTTTTAAAGACACTTAAACTATAGGGTCACCAAAGGTTCTCAACACCTTAATAAAGTAATTCGAAAAATAAATCAGAAATAACACGATGTTTTGATTTATATCAATTATATAAATCAAAACATAAAGGTTATTTTTGATTATTTTTTCGAATTATCTTATAATTAAAGGCGTTAAGAAACCTTTGGTAACCCCACAGTTTAAATGTCTATCGTATGTACGTCATGAACAGTGGTCGTTACAGACAAACGTTCACGTAAATTGTCCCAGTCAATGGATGAATTTAATGTGTCAATCAATGGCCACAGCCACACTGTTTTGAATTTCATTCTAATACCATTGTGTATCTCTTATGCAAATCATTATACCTTTTTATTATTATTATTAATCATATGTACGGCAGAATATGAATTTGACTTTGCATGTAAAAAGGTAATAATAATCCTATAGGTTGAAGCGGAAATCGAGGTGAGATAAGTCAAACAGGGCCATAAAAGAGGGGCGAAAGATACCAGAGGGACAGTCAAACTCGTAAACCGAAAATAAACTGACAACGCCATGGCTAAGAAATAACAATTGTCATAATTATCATCCGACTTTTTACAGAAGATATCGCCTTTAAATATATTTTTTTACACCTTATTTCATTTTGGACAAGAACACAAGAATAGACCCACCAATATAAGATTAAGGAGATATGGAATTATAGACAGTTAGACAACTATCAAGTTAAGTTCAAATGCCCACAATACAGTAAATTAGGTCACAATTCGGCCCTCAACAATGAAGAAAACTCACAATCTTCATTTATTCGTATTTTGAATCAAAAGGTTTGTCTAATTGCAAATAAATCATTTATTTTAAGCAAATTATTTCTTCCATAGGACAACCATGTACGGGAATGGCTACTGTTGGTAGACAGAATACACAGGACAAAGACAATAATGATTATAACAATAAAGGAGGTAAATAACTGACATGGCATGTGTGTTATAGAGCTAATTTTGATATAAAATATAAGGTGATGTGGTATTATTGAAAATGAGACAACTAGATTTCGAATGAAGTGGATATAAGCAATTATTTGCAACTGCAGCGCCATTAACAACGTAGTTGGTTATAAGTTATAGTCGCCATCACGTAAAATTTGCAGAATGTTTTTGGTTGAAAATTTTTAACTAACAACCGCATTCATTCAAGATGACATTTTTAAATTAGCAGAATCAAATCCGATAATTTAAATACGTCATCTTGAATGAATGCGGTTGTTTAACAATTTTCAACAAAAAACATTGTGCCAATTTTACGTGACGGCGAGTATAGTTTAAATTAAACATCCAGCACAGAACTTATGCTAATATTTATTTGCAATTGTGTGGATGCTTTAAGGTCATCGTCATTATACATCACCTACTCGGCATGATGTCTCTATTAATGACTTGCTGCCATTTATAAAAAAAAAAAAACGTTAGGTATTCATCACATTCTCACGAAACTTCATTCTCTGTTCAATTTATGTTTGGAAACCACTGTTACAAGCCCTCATTCACACCAATACAAACTTACAGCTATAATTTCGGATATTGCAAGTCACAGACTTATCAAACCAGTCCGCATTGGAAAAGACGAACAAGAGAAAAGATCTACTTTGACAACAAAAGTCTCGATGGCGTCAACTTAGGCAATATCTTCATCATAAATTAGTTTAGTCGAAAATACCTCCTTATTTCATTGATCAGTCTGTCCCAATCATTTCTTATACCTATACCAAACCTATTACAACTAAAATTTTCAATTAGAAACACGTTTTGCAGGATCTCAATATTGACGACTTCAAGTCTAAACCTCCTGATTGCACTTGTGCTAGTTCCCAATTCACATATAATCCGGCTGGCCACGTTATTACCGGTGACCTCAACATTGTCAATATCACTTCCCTGCGAAATGTGTTATCGAAAGGCCCGAAATATCGTGAACCTAAATCCATCAATTGGTAATACAACTTCAAAGTTTGATGGATTCAGTCGAGGATTATGCCAGGCAATGGCTAAGCGCGAGAAGGAAGACTGAGACACTCTATCCGAATAGATTAAGGCAGTGAGGTCGTTGATACAAATAAGAATTTAAAAAAAACTCAATGGGTCTATCAATGCCCATGCTGCGTCAATCTTTAAAGACCCAAATGTTGCAAAACACTTATCCTACCTCCATGACAAATATGTTGTTGTCCCCGCAGATAAAGCCCCAACAACATCGTTTTTGTGTGTAAAACTCATTACAATAACTGCTTGATAAACGAATTAGTTATTGACAATTCACTTGGACACTCAACATATACCCTCACGATAATTCCAAAGAGGGAATCTGGATAATCATAGGTTTGTTCTATGTTCCTTTGGAATTTCAACCAAAAGAACTGGATCTTCCATCACTGTATTGGATACTTAAACTACACAAGTGTCCTTGCCGACAACGGGTGCCACATGTGGAGTAGGATCGGCTTACCCTGCCTGAGCACCTGATATCACCCCTAGTTTTTGGTGGGGTTTGTGTTGCTTATTCTTTAGTTTTTTTATGTTGTGTTATGTTTACTATTGTTTGTCTGTTTGTCTTTTTCATTTTTAGCCATGGCGTTGTCAGTTTAGTTTCGATTTATGAGTTTGACTGCATTTTTTTATAACTTTTTCAAAGTATAATAGAATCAATGACAATAAATATTTAACTAAATTAATAAATAATCTTGTAAATATCATTGATAGTTAGTAAGATATTCGAGTTCTATTCAATGATATGTATTCCATAATCCTTATGATTTGACAACAGTGATCTTTAATTATCTAATTCCTTCACCGTGAAATAAAATCCTTTTTCCAAGTTTCAAGTGCATTATATGACATTCATGATTGCAGAACTGCTAAGAGAGTATTATGGACATATAGCACAGAACTAAGAGAGTACGACATGGTATTGTACAGTAAGAAAGTTGTAACTTGTTAATTGTTATGCAATCAAGTAAGGTTAGAAATGCAGAAAAACCAAAGACACAAAGATTATTCAATTTTTTACAGTTACAAATAGGGAATAACTTTAATCTTGTTTTAAGTGAATGCTGTTCTGCTTAATGGCAACCGATACCAGTTTGATTGCTGTGGCTTTATTTCAACATGGGAAATATTTGCCAGAAATGGGGCAGCTGTTCCAATTGACGTAAAAGTACAGGTTTGGGAAGATACAGGAGGACTTTTGTGGAATCTTCGCGGAGAAAACACAATCTCTGCAACCAGTAAGACCAGTCATTTAACAGTTTTGAACTTAATCAGATTTCTTTCAATTTGAGATTAAGTGTAGTTTGTTTTTAAGTCTTTCTGCAATAACGATCTGATCTATCTATGGGAAGTTTATTCTTAGTCTTATATCTTGTCGATTTAGTGATTTTCAAAAGTATTAAATTTCATAGGAATGAAAGTTAAACATACCAAGTTAAGAACAAAGTTAAAGACAATCCTCAAATTTTCTTGTCACCTTGCATCTTTTCATTGCGTCAAGGTTCATATGTAGCAGTATCTCAGGAAGACGGAAAATGTCTAGTTTTATCCTTTTTTTCGCGTTTAGCTACTATTATATAGATGATGATAAACATCGCTTAGTCTTCCGGACTCTGATGCTCAGCCTTTAATTTTCAATGTAATTTTGTTGACTCATGGAATTCTTTTCGTTTTATATCCAGCTCACTAATGCAGTGTGGGATAATTTTAATTCACCGAGTCAGGAAGAATTTCTGATTTCATATTATTTTTTTTCCTCTACAATATAACGAGTTTAAATAAATATCTATTTATGTTTGTAAATATTTCCATTAATCTATTTATTTTCAGCTGATGATGCTGAAAATGTAGTAATAATAGCAGCCCCCAATAGGATTCGTGCAAGAAAAGACGATTTCATAGGCTTGTATGTTTCCCAATTATATAAAATATTAAACAAATATCAAATCAAAAGTTTACAGGGACATTAGCTACAACGAATAAAAAAAATAACAATCAAAAAGATGATTTATTTGACAAAAAAATATATTATACAGGCTGAATATAGAAATGATACTTCGCTTTTAAAAATCAGTTTGGTACAATTTCTTCAAACTAATCTAAAACACATCGCTTGACTTGATTTGGTCCTTTGAATTCAATTTTTAACAATTTTTCATAAATTTTTGTAATCTTTTATATATAAAATTTAGTCCTGGAATCTATGATGAGTTTATTTACAACCACTGATTCAATGCCACTGCCGGTGGAGATTTATTTCCCCGAGGGTATCACAAGCCCAGTAGTCAGCACTTTTTGTGATGACATGAATTCTCATTGATATTGTTATATTTATAAATTAACTGTTTACAAAATATTGAATTTTTAGAAATACTAAGGCTTTTCCACCTCGGGCATAGATTACCTTAGCTGTATTTGGCAACACTTTAGGAATTTTGGATCTCAATGCTCTTCAACTTCGTACTTTATTTGGCTTTTTTCAATTTTTTTGGATTCGAGCGTCACTGATGAGTCTTTTGTAGACGAAACGCGCGTCTGGCGTATATATAAAATTTAGTCCTGGAATCTGATGAGAGAAAGGCCACAATCATCATAAAGGTGTCGAGATTAAAAAATGTATCCGATGACCCCGCCTGCTAACCAACATGGCCGACATAGCTAAAAATGGAACATAAGGGTAAAATGCAGATTTTGGCTTATATCTCTGAAACTAATGCAAAAGTATAATGGCTGCATTATTTCATGCATCAATTGTAAACAAAAAGATCAGGTGAGCGACTCAGGCTCCTTTGGCATATTTGTTTGTTTTTATAGTAAAAAAGATTATAACACAATGTTGACTGCTGTACCCCTATTTTCGACATTTGTTCCTAGTATGAATGTTTGTTTTGTTCACACATCTTTGGCAGTATGATAGAATGTATATGCGACTGTCATAAAATTGAGAGGTTTAGCTAGCTATGAAACCATGTTTTATCCACCGTTTTCTACAAAAGAAAATGCCTGTACCAAGTCAAGAATATGACAGTTATTAGTCATTTGTTCGAATTTTCCTCGCTCTGTATTTGTTTAAAAACATCATCAAACATTATAACTCATACGCCATTCGTAATCGCTTTTTCGTTATTAAAGCATTTGACAATAAACCATTGATTTCATACGTATCATAATTATACTGAAGACTACTTCCTTATAAAACATGGAGACGTCATATGATCGCCGATGAAACAACCATGATGGTCAAACAGAGTCATTATGAGTTGCATTTAAACAGCTAAAGGTCACAATATGATCTTCAACAATGATTATCTCTAAAAGGCCGTGACATGATTAAATGTGCAACGATTCAAACAAAAGAGGTCAACGGCTTCATTCAAGTTAAAACAATAAAATAAAGACAGGCTGCTGATTTTTTATTTTCTTCCTGTTTATTTTTTGCGTTTTCTTTTTCATCCTGTAAAGAATGTGTACTAAAACCATTTTTCCTCCAAAATTATACATAAAATTGACATTTCTCTATTCTCGCTTGTTAAATCGTTACATAGATCAATTGTGTTGAATGGAAACATGATATAAGGTTCCCTTCAACAGACGGCGAACTAATGAATATACATAAGTTTTTTTTTTTTTTATACAGCAAAATGCTTTAAGTGTGTAGGTAAAGGTAATAGCTTAGTTTGCTTGTTAGCTGAACCGTGAAATCATTATCAGGTAAGGTATACTACACTCCTTTCGGAGTAGTGTAGTCCTACAGGCATATAGACTGTTTGACTAGTCTAATAATAAAGGAGGGTAGTACACCTAACTTAATAATGACTTCACGGTTCAGATAGCAAGAAAGCTTACGAAAGATATTACCGTTACCTAAGACAATCTTATAATTAAAGTTGACTATGAGATGTTTTAAACAAGAATACGTACATGAACATCAGATAGTTCTTTTTCTTTAAAAATTCATGAACATATTCAATTGAGTACCTGTATTTAAGATTTCTTTGAAAGTAATTTGTGATTTCATTCATTGATTTAATAACATTAACAGTACCAATTTTCCTGCACCAGATGTGCATTTCGACAATACATGTCTCTTCAGTGATGATCGTGGCCAAAATATTTGAAATCCAAAGCTTATATAAAAAATGAAGAGCTGTAATTCAAAAGGTACAAATCGGATATTTCAAATTTTTTTTAAATTAGTTTCTACTTGCCCGCTGGAAAGGCTGTACCCAGTTTTCAGTTCTATATAACGTAGAATGTAATCATATGTTTTAAACATGTTATCGTATTGTGCGTGATGAACATGTTATCGTATTGTGCATGATGAACATGCTATCGTATTGTGCATGATGAACATGTTATCGTATTGTGCATGATGAACATTTGCCGTTGTCACCAATCAATAGAAAAACAGATTACAAATGTACATCCTCATCCGGTAGGAATTACTGTTCCAAATGTTCTGAATATTTTTGTAACCCAAAACACAACTTTCAGATTTGACTATATTTATTTCCATTCTAGTTATGAACCTTTTGGGTCTGTGGTCACATATGGAGGTGGAAACAACTACAAGACAACAAACTTTGTCACAGATCAAACATCGTATGATTGGGATTCAATAGGTCAAGGAAACAACAGGGATCATGCGATTCATGCCATTATAGTTCCAAGTATGTTACATGTATGTTACGTGATGTTTTATGTTTAATTTAGTAGCACGGTGCGCATCGGATTATCATAAGAGTAACATTTCGTGAGTTTTACATTTTCAAGTATCTTGTACAATTTTCCAAAAATATTATGTAATGTTTGATATTTTATAAGATTTTACTCAATTACTCTGATAAGATAGTTTTTTTCCCCGAAAATAGATTTCAAATAAACTCTTTGAGTTTTGTCTATAATCAATTGGAAAAAATATTATATAATGAGGCGAACAAATTTCACTATGGTTGTAGTAGTTTATAGCCTTTTACAAAATTCAGTGAGGTATTTTAAGACTTTAATTTATACAGATACCGATGATAATGCTACGGCAAAAATGTATACTTTTCTACAATGTATTCTATATTGTAACGTTCTCTTTAGGTCAGATTCCAGTGTTCACGAACTTAGACGATACTGTAGCAGTGAGTAACAGTGAAGTAGCAGGAACTGTATTGTTTACCCTTACCATTAGTGATGGAGATGCTGAGGATGATTCTACACAATTAACTTTAGCAAACACAGTCAACACGGGATCTGCTTCAACTTTGTTTGAATATGATTCTCTTACATGTACGAGCATTATGTATAAGGTTTGAATTAGGTGTAGAAATGTGATCATCTAGACGTTTCTAGTCCAGCAGAAAATAAAATAGAGAATGTGAAACGGGAATGTGTCGAAGCGACAACAACCCGACCAAAAAAGCAAACAAAAACATCATAAGGCCACAACTGAGTCTTCTAACCTGTTTAACCTGTTTAAGTCCGCACTCACCTCATGTTTAAATGTAGGCCGCAAAAATTACACGCTTTCTGCATGTTAAAAGAACTCTTGCATCAATTTTTAGATAGCCTGGTAAAATGCAAAATTTCTGCCCCTATTCAACCTCAAACCGACTTGGATTTTATAGCTCACCTTTGTAAAAAAAATGTTATCGTCTTATATGATTTAGTTTCTTAAAGTTACATTACCCGTATCTGATCTTTTTTTAACAGTAGAAATCAAAGTGAGGGCTGGTGTTTCTCTGACTCCTGGAGATCACTCAATGACATTCAGTATTACAGATCCATGTGGACAGTCTTCAACAGGAACACTGACTTTACGAGTAGAAAATGATGTCAGTATATATATGTTTAGATCAAAATACATGGACGCAATCATTTTTTATGCCCCACCTACGATAGTAGAGGGGCATTATGTTTTCTGGTCTGTGCGTCCGTTCGTTCGTTCGTCCGTCCGTCTGTTCGTTCGTCCGTCTGTCCCGCTTCAGGTTAAAGTTTTTGGTCAAGGTAGTTTTTGATGAAGTTGAAGTCCAATCAACTTGAAACTTAGTACACATGTTCCTTATGATATGATCTTTCTAATTTTAAAGCCAAATTAAACTTTTGACCCCAATTTCACGGTCCACTGAACATAGAAAATGAAAGTGCATGTTTCAGGTTAAAGTTTTTGGTCAAGGTAGTTTTTGATGAAGTTGAAGTCCAATCAACTTGAAACTTAGTACAAATGTTCCCTATGATATTATCTTTCTAATTATAATGCCTAATTATATTTTTTATCCAATTTCACGGTCCATTGAACATGGAAAATGATAGTGGGAGTGGGGCATCCGTGTACTTTGGACACATTCTTGTTTCTTTCTACTTTTTTTCTTGAAATCCAAAGGTCGTTCTGACGTAATGGATAGGAAACTATATATATTATATGTATAAGTTTCACCAGCAATCGTAATTCTTATATTGATAATATTTGCCAGTAATTCAAATGCAATTTTAATCATTGATATAGAATAAAAGTTTTGACATGCAATCAGTAGTCAAATCACCATGTTTGATACAGTGTTGGAATCTGTATACCGTGAAATTTCGACTAAGAAAATAGAAACTTATCTTAAGGCATCAATTATCATGTTTTATCTATTAAGTGTAGATTACATACAGAAGCAATAAATAGTTTTTGACTTGTAATGTTTGTCACAGTCATAGTAAGACTTGCTACTGCATAAGTAATCTGACAAAATCAACTGCATTTTACGTCAAAATGAAATGTTGACTAGTGAAGAAATGAAATAAATAAAGTTCATTATAAACAAATATCTTTAAGGATGTACTAAGGTGAGGTTTTGGAATTTGTGTTATTTGTTCGGACTCCTTGGTGTTTTTTCATACAATGCAATGTAAAATATTTTGCCCCATAACACCCATTTATTTTTTCATATAAGACTTAATAGCTCATGAAAGGTCATTTACCAAAATTTTAGAAGATTCTTAATTTTCTTTCTTTTGTTTTGAGACATAATAATATCAATGCAAATATAAGGTAAAAGTCTGAGTCAGCCTTTTCCCGCAATATTTTAAATCTCAAATATCTCGAAAAGGAGGTCCATGACCTATCATAATTTTTAGCCTATGTTTATCCTTAATTGATGCTCTACCAGCTTAGAGTATCAATTTTAACTTCTTAATTTATTAATTTTCACCTAACCTCACCTAAGTACATCCTTAAAATAAGAAGTATACATTTGTTAGTTATATCTGAAAACGTTTTGACAATCAACTTATGTTGATAAGTGGAAAGTTATTACAATACGCAATGCTAAAGGAATGTGTTAATAATTATTAAGATTGCTTTCAATATAATGGAACTTTATGCGACTGTCATACAAGACGAAGTGAGAGATTTGACTAGCTATAAAACCAGATTTAATCCACCGTTTTCTACATAAGAAAATACCTGTACCAAGTCAGGAATATGACAGTTCTTATCCTTTCGTTTGATGTGTTTGAGCTTTTGATTTTGCCATTTGATTAAGGACTTTTCGTTTTGATTTTTCCGCGGTGTTGTGATTTTACTTTTAAATACATATATCTAATACTGCAGCCACCAGTGATAACGAGTCTAGCTACAAGTAATAATAAAACTATATCCGAGGATCTGACAACAGAGACTTTACTACATACTCTCGAAGTCACTGAGGCGGACCCTTTCACATGTCAGATAGATTCTACCTTAGTTCCATTTGTCATCAAAACTATATCTGGATCTTCCAGTAAGTTACAAATTATAATTATAGGATACTATTTAGATAGTACTTTCAGATCGGCTAGAATTGTCATACGTTCACTTCATTGGGACTCTGTTTCTAAATAGCCCTAAGCCCTCTGAAAACTGACTCTTTTACTCAAAGCTTTGGTTTATCACGCCACTATTAGCCAATGGTGCTTATGAAACATGATAGAACCATTCAGGGATATTAGCTGTCAAATTATCCGGTTCGAATTAAATTCTCATATTTGATTTATAAAATATTAAAACATATATCCAAATTATAAAAAATCTAAATTAACAACGTTAGATGTATTTACTCGATAATATATATCAGCAGTACGAGTGTATTTTATTTTAAACGTCACCAATGTGGCATCCGAAGACTGCCGACGGTCATAAAATCTGATACATACATGAATATAGATAATAAAAAAAATAGATAACAGACACGTGGATTTTTTTATATCTCGTACTTAATACTACTTAAAATATATATGTATATTATTTTGCAATGTTTAAGTTCTATTTAGGACAAAACGATAGACGGTAGAATTAGAAATACTCGTTAGTGTTCATTTTTAAGAAACAAATTAAAATTACCGATATGAAATTGATAATTAATGTATATAACCGTTCATTTTGTTTGTTACCCTGTAAAAGTAAATATTTATATCAGCTGCATTCAAAGGTTACATACGAATATAAGTAAATGTTTTACAGTTATCAATCACAGGTTTGATACGAATATAAGTAAATGTTTTACAGTTATCAATCACAGGTTTGATTGCCTTCATGAATTATTAATTGTTTATCTCATTGTTCAATTTTGTTTTGAAACACATGTTCAGCTTTTTGGGTCATCACTGCGTAATTCGTGCTGTTCTACTTTCTGTACATTTAATCCATCCAGATATCATTTACGTATTCATGGGTTTATTTTCATTTCGTATTTACTCATATTCATGCTATACTTTTTTTTTTAATTTAAAATACTTGATATTAATGGCTGAAACATTAACATTTTTAGAATATGGAATTTTCCTATCAGCTGGTGCATCCATGGATTACGACACACAAAATGCCTACGTTTTAGATTTATCGTGTACTGATACTTATGATGTCACAACAGGAATATATACAGTCTATCTTAAAAGGAACAATGTAAGAAAATCAGTATTACTATATTATTAGGCAGGTATTACCTGTGTGGTGAAGTCCGTAAAACTATAAACTCTCGCCATTTTTCATTTTGCTAATCAAGATACTATTTTTAGGGAAACTGCACCTTTCTTATGCTGAGATTTTATGTTTTAGAAAAAAGTCCCAATAAAAAATTTCATCAAGGATTGCTGCCTAAAAAAAACTTATTTAATAGAAAGTAAACGATAATTTATTCATAAGAATATATTAATAGTCTTTTATTATACTGTGTTGAAACTTCACTACATATGACGTTCTATAAATCCGGTAAAAGGTTGAGTATATACTACAGTCAATTAAACCATATTGTAACTTGGGTGGAGAGTTGTTGAATTGTCACATATACCAAATCTTCCTATTTATATAGACGGTCTGACACTTCTTAGTACACAGTATTAGACGGGATGTCCCATCCAACTGGACGCGACTGAGTTTTCTATACATCCTGCACAGATAAGAGGACACCTCTTAGCATGGGTCACACTATAGTACATGAGAAGTCATAAACCATACTATTTTACCCCAATAATCCTTTGAGTGTCATCGGGAGAATCAAATTGCAGTCAATTTTAAATAGATTTGTTTTTAACTTGCATCTCTTGTTAATAAAACATAAACTCAAAGATGAAGGTATGGGCGGAGATAAATTACTTAGCCTAGAAACGGGGTACTTTTTTTGAATTTGCAGGCATGTCGACCGTGAATTTCGGAAGTTGAAAATTCAAGATAGCAGATTTAATGAAAACATAGCCCAAGCAATTTTTTTAATCTGTTGTGTACGGATTTTCATTCTCCATGTTATGCCTTGAGTTTATAGCATGACTTTAATCAAATTTAATACTTAATTAACACCTATTTTGTTTGATAGATTTTAAATATTTGTGCGATAATCAGTATAGTTAATCATTTTTATTTAGCCACCTATTATTAATGGACTACCTTTAGCAATAGATGTACAAGAGGACAGTGTTGTAGAAACCACTCTTTACACCATGTCTGTTACAGACCCAGAAAACACTGCTGTAACATGTTCTATTCCTACAATTACGCCACCAACAACTATACTATTCCATAAGCCATCTTCAAACTTTAACGGTTAGTACTCCAGAAAATAGAAGATGACAAAGCTTCTTAACTGCTATGACAAGTAGAACAAAATATGAATATCATTAATATATGCATAAATCGGCTGCTTTTCAAGATAAATATTTCCCTAGATGTTCCTCTCTAGAAAACTTGGTTGATAAATTTTGACTTTCTACAGGCAAAGTCAAATGAAAGCGTTGGTTTTGAACTACGTACTATTGCGTATCATTTATCCGTTATCACTCTTGCATTCTCTTTAATTTACTTAATTTGTTCTATTAAACAATCATGGATAAACTTTATTTTAGAAATATTATAATCAACAAAACAACTGTTACATGTAGCACTTTAAACAATATAATGTCATTAAAATGCGCCACACCAGATGCTACACACTGAACGTATTTCTTGACTTAATTATTAATTTTAACATTACAATTTGTTTTCTGGTTATCCATCAATTTGAATATTACAATCTTTTTTCTTGTTAAAAAGCCGAATAATTTAAGAACGATTCAGTTAAATACAACAGTTCATTGCTAATATATAGCTAAGATTCAATTTAGTCTGAATGTGATTTGCTTAACCTCTAGTGTCAAATATTTCACGAATGATCGCAACGAGAACAAATAAATAATCCATATAATACGTCGTCGAGCATGCTGCAGCAAGGAAAATTAAGAATATCATTAAAAATGAGGATATATTGGGTAGGTAAAGAATTAAGTCTTACAATAGGCCACACTTAAATCCTTTAAAGAGTTGCTTGATTTCCATTGTATTAAAATTTAAATGTAGTAATAAGTACATTTCAAAACCTTCAATAAATGATTGTTTTCTTCCAGAATTTGACATAGTTTTGCAGTCGAATCCCAATCTTCAGTACGATTTAGTAAGAACTTTCCGACTTGATATATCATGCACAGACGGAAGACGAAGCGACACTGGTGTCTTCTTTGTGAATGTTCTTCGAAACAAACCCACTGTATTTTTAAATCTGCAGAGTAAGTTTGTTAAAACTGTGTGGACCCTTTGTTTTAAATATGATTTCAAACATTTAATTTTCTTATGCCGTGGTCCCAGGCCTGGCTTATGATGGTTAACAACAGTTCCTTGGTACAAGGCTTACCTGAAGAGAGTTACTTCTCGTACCTTTGGTCCATGGGTTGCCGGAAGAGATTTACAACTTTTTCAGAAATATATGCTATGCTCACGGAAAACATACAAAACATGTCTCTTTTACAAACGTATTTATTTAGAAATTTTAATTTGAATTTCAACTGAATAAATGAGAAGTAACAAAACATTGTAATCTTTATTTGATCTGCAAAGATCATACAACCGTTACCATGAAAATATTTCATGTTTACTCTTGTTCGTAAAGTTAATCTGTAAACTACAATAACATCTACAAAACTGACCATTTTCTCAATTAGTTATTACTTTCAAATTGAAGATAGTATATACTACATTTGATGCGAAGTATTAGTTTGAGGTTATTTCTATTAAAGATATTTTGAGGTTATTTCTATTTCAGATATTTCAGAAATTAAACACTAACTCACATGTGTAAAACCAACTTTCTACAAGTGATGCGAAGTATTAGTTTGAGGTTATTTCTATCAAAGATATTTTGAGGTTATTTCTATTTAAGATATTTCAGAAATTAAACACTAACTCACATGTGTAAAACCAACTTTCTACAAGTGTTATTCTAGATAACACGTTAATGTTCTATATAGTTCTCAATACATTTTTTTTTAATTTTCAGACACAACCACAGTGTCCAGCATATCATCATATATTGGACAAATAGTATTTGATGTAGAAGTAACTGACCCAGAGAATGACCAAGTTCAGTTTTCCATGTCATGTGTGCCGTCTACCAATTCTCCGTTTGAAATATACCACTGTATGTTACATTTACTTTTTATGATAGTGGATGTCATTAAACTTTTATTTGCACTCCTGACATAAACAACTTTTTGACTAAATGTTACTTAATTTTCGACATAAAACATTTGCCATACATAAGAAGCATTGAAACATTCAATATGCCAGCATTACTAGTTAGTGTCGGTCAATATATTATTTCTTTGCACACAGTATGATGTGGTTCGCTGTATTCGCTGTATATTTGCGAGAAAACATTCTTACAGCATGCAAATTATAGGGAATATCGATATCATAGCAATAAACAATCGCTTTTCACCAAATTACAAGCATTCCTTTTACGCGTTAAAAATGAGAAATTTGTGTAATGATCAGTTATCAAAAATGAGGGGGGGCAAGGGGGGTCCCAATAACAGCAAAACAGCAAATTTATTTGGCTTATAACAGATAACAAGGAATTAAAATGGACAAAACAGATAACAGTAAATGAAATATTAAAATAAGTCGGGTCCTTGACAAAATCCAGTATTTCTTATTACGGGTATAATCCTTTGTAATAAATTCCATTTTCTATGAATATGGTTTTTAGAATTATGTATCTAGATATGTATTTGGTATATTCTTGTCCGTCCGTCGTCAATATGTCGGACATTAACTCAAACACTCTTTAACCAATTTACATAAAGCTTTTGGAAATTATTTACATCTATTGACATGAGCTCCCTATAGTTGTTTTTTTTTATAAATTTTAGATTTTAAGTTTCTCAGTAATGGGGTTTTATCAATAAAAATGTTGTTTTTTTCTTCAGTTTTCTGATATCTCAAAGATCCTTTCACAAATTTGCAAAGAATTTTGGTGAATTATTTACTATATCTATTGACATGAGCTCCCTTTCAATTTTTATAAATTTTAGATTTTACGGTTCCGAGTTTAGGGGTTTTATTAATTAAAAAGGGGAGATTTTCTAGTTTTCGGACATTAACACAAAAACGTTTTCAGCAGTTCTCATGGAACTTTGCTGAATTGTTTATATCTATTGTTGTAAGCGCCCATTCGATTTTTATAAATTTTCGATTTTATGTTATTCAGTTAAGGGGCTTATTCATCAAAAAAGATGCGGTATTCTCCAGTTTTCGGATAATAACTCAAAAATGTTTTCAGGAGTTCTCATGAAACTTTGACTTATTGTTTATATACATAATATATATTGACTGATTTTTATAAATATCTGATATGGCATTGAGAAGTTATCGAATATTTCAAAAAGATGACGGGCGTATCATGCGCTCATGTCTTAGCTGTTAATTTTTTATAGAATACTTTTTTTAGCATTTATTTTTGTACAGTTATTGAAACTCACACATGCTTGTAATTTAAATAGTGTGTAATAAAATTAAGAATGGAATCGAGGAATATGTCAAAGAGACAAAAATGATATCTAGTAAATATTCAAGGGCAGTTATGGTATCAAAGTAGGCTCAATTGACATAGTACTTGTGTTTGTTGCTACTTAAAAATGACCTAAAAGAGTTTGAATATAAATATTCACATTCTGACTTTTTTAAATGCCCATTTAATGAGGTGTGTGATTTTTTCTGAATAAGACTATAAGGAAAAGTTGTCATGATGATAATGGGTAGAAAAATCAAAAGCACCAATTATAAGCATGCAATTTGTCAAGTTAGTACCTCGAACCAATTTTGACACTCCAAAAGTAATTTATTTCACTATTTTCAAAGGCCTTATTTGAACAATTTTTTATCAAGTTTTTGATTGTACTGCTTTGAAAAGAGCTGAGTCTATGTAACAGGTTAACTGGTTGCATGGACCTAGCTATAATCCTTAATTGAAGTCCTTGTCAGAAATTCCTGGCCATATGTTTTCCTTTTTGTCATATTAAGAATTGTTCTAATTTGATATGTTCGTAATGGATAATTCTAAATAAATGTTAAAAAAAAAAATGGAATATATTACAAAGGACAATCATAAGATATACTGGAATTTTTCTGGACCTCACTTCTGTGGTGGGTATATGTTAATGGAATCCTTCTCCGGATACGGGACCAACATATTAGTAGTGGTAGACTCTAATGTCCAATGATCTTCAATTTCTACCGAATTTTGGCTGTCAAAAAAATGCCAACAGTCCAATTTTCAATAACAGTTAACAGCAAATACATTATCACAATAACAGATAACAAAAAAAACAAAAAGCCCAATAACATTTAACAAAGAATAAGACAATAACAGCTAACAGCAAATATATTTTCAGAATAACAGATAACAAAGAATTAAAATGCCCCATAACAGCATAACAGCTAAACCCCTTGCCCCCCTCAAAAATATAATAAAAAAAATAATTTGACAATGCCCTAATATCATCAACTTTTTCCAGCTTAAAATCAAACAAAAAATAAACAAAGTATCATAGTCTAAAAAGCGCACAGATAGGTAAGAGATCGTTTTAAATTACAAATATACGTTTCAAAAATGTTGTACATGTTACGACATGTATAATGCAAAAATACAAGTTATAACATGTACAAAGTTTAAGTACCTCGAACATGTTATAATATGTACAAAATAAAAACTTTAAAATGGTTTTAACTTGTACAAACCTTAATGATAAAATTTTGTACTATTAGTACAACAAATGTCATTAACCTCAATAAAAAGTAAAATCACAAAAAATACTGAACTTAGAGGAAAATCAATTTAGAAAGTCCATAATCACATGAACTTTGAACTTACTCAAACTATGATAAACAAAATGGAATTCAATGTATAGACTATTTCTTTTTTTGAAGCTGGTGAAATATTGTTAAAAAGGTCCATTGAAGGGGAATTCGTACCAGCCTATGATTGTTATGTTGAAGTCAGCGATGGAAAGACCACAACAGGTCCTAGGTCATTGACAGTTCACATTTTAGGTAAAATATCAGAATGCTAACGATAATTTTCGGCATAAATATTTAATATGTGAAAATACGCAATAAGATATGACCATGTAACATCTATTTCATTTTTACTATTTTTTATGAAGATGACACCACTAACAATTATTGTCTATGCACTGATCTTTGTCTTATTAAAATAAGATACTAAATTTCTTAATTCCATACTTACAATTTATTAATGAAGTTGTTATTCTAAATATAGGTTTCATTGTAGCGTTCTTCGGGTGGGGTTATAGATTTATGTAAATAATAAGGCGATTATTCATTTTATTAAAATTTCCACATGTCATATCTATGAAAATAATTTATACGAGTATGCTTTATATCAAGGAAAATTTTTAATTCAATATTCACCAGATATCCACGAAAAAGCTTGTTCCATTATTCATTAGAATGATATAATGAACAATTTAATGCATCCTGTAACCTTAGAAAATAGAACTTCTTTATTATCGCGTTTATCCTTATCCTTTTAACGCAAAATGGTAAATGTCCATGTTGCTTTACATCCCTGTATTACCTTGTGAATGAATGAAATGGAAAGTTCTGCATATGAAAGAGAGAGAGACAAAAACACATTTAAAGCCATTTAATGCGTACATAAATGTAAAATATTTTAGTTCTTTTCAAGCGTCAGCGGCCTCTTTATAGGGTGCCATATCCGACTTCAGAAGATTAGGGGTTCGATACATGAATTTAACTGGATGTTAAGCATTAGCAGTGTCTTTCTATGTATTAAAAGATTACATGCCTACAAGTTTTTTTGTTTTGTTTCAGATATAAATTATGTTCCCGTGATAAGAAACCTGCCTCTTCCTTCACCTTTAGTAGTGTCTGAGAATTCGCCTCTAGCCATGAGTGTATTCCAAGTATCCATACAAGACAACGACGGAGAGGATACTCATACATATACTATGACATCATCACCACCTGATGGCATTTTGTATTTTGATATTGGTTCTGCAAGCAAGTATTTGGGGTTTTAGACTTATTAACGAGGTATAAATCTACAAAGCATTTAGCCATTTTTTTTTATAAAAATGCAAATAAAAACAAAATGGTATCTTCAATTCGACATTGACAAAAGTCTTAAATGAAGAACTGACAGACAGCGATGCAGAACATTGGCAAAATTAAGTATCTTTCTATCATTGTTGTCGACAGAAACAGGAGTGGCTAAAGGAGACATACAGATCCTTCATTATGAGGTCGGCATCGGCGTTGTAGACATCAATTAATTTGGCAAACCTTCATGGCTTTCATTTTATGACACTTGGGCAGTGTGGAATTTTTTAATGATAAAAAGACAGTAATGCGAAATACTTTGGAAATGTTTATATTCACCTTTTTTACTTCTTAACTATATTTATGCAGTTTAAGGAAATATTGGTTCAGAAATAATAAATTTGTAAAAAAACCTTTTCAAAATTTTACGAAACATGGAAAAATACCTTTTCTCAATCTGAAGAGAACACCTAGAGCAATATTTTTATTATGTTTCCGATTTTTCATATTTTACTAATAAACGGCATTTGCATTTATACTACGAAGTTACAAGATTACCAGAGTAATTGCATTAGCAATGCTTTGATCTGGTGTTGTGACGAACCTATATTTCATACATATATATATAATTGAATACTTGTCATACTGTCAGTAAGATACAAGCAATAGAAACTCCTAGCCAGTCAACTACTTTCACAGCACGTTTCTTGCAAAGTCTAAAATGTGTAAATTGATATCCTATTTTATGTTATAGCTGGACTTGTGAGTACTTCAGCAACAACTATTGTAGATTTTGAGGCCGTATCATCAACAGATTATACGTTAACAGTAACTGTCACTGACACGAAAGACTCTGCTACACAGAATCTATCTCTTACCGTTGCCAATGTAAACGAACCTCCAGTGTATACAAAGAAGTCGTATGTACTAAGTGTCAATGAAGGTTCGGTATGTACCATTATTTGATGTAGTTATTATTTTGCTCTTTTTTCTTTAGTCTTTGTTGTAACTCTTTCTCTTATGTAAAAATTCGTGGAGGACCTCAGCTGATAACTAGTCTCTAAGCAAAAAATAAAAAAAAGTTTTAAACATTTTCTATTTCTGGTTTTGCTAATGCTTCCAGTTCTTTTAAACATTTAACTTTGTATTCTTTTATAAATTTATCATGCTCAATACATTAACGTGTGTGACGTTTGACGTGATATGGAGAATGTGTGGTATGTTTGAAACATACTTTGTAACATGTTTGTTTACAATATAAAACGATAATGTTCTAGAAAATGGAAACATTATCAAGCATCATACATTGTTAACAAATCAGTGATGTCATTTTGATACATAAATAACTAGGTATCTTGAAAACCCATTTCGAAAGATGGCAAAATACATTTTATTGCATTCATTTGTCTTAATTAATACTGAACGAATAAGAGCTAAGTATGCTACTTTACACTTTGTAACTATAACAATTTAGTATAAACGGCAGCAGCGAAATGAAATACAACTGTTATACATCGAAATACATCACCACGGCCAGCACTTCTCCTACAAATATAAAAAGAAAACAATAGTAAAGATAATTGCTTTCATGATTTTGAATGAAATAAAATGAATACATTCATTATTAATCTTAACTTGCTTTGCCTTTTATGGTAGACCATTTAGTGATAATATAGAAATAATTATTTCTTTTACATATCCCATTTCTAAGTGTATAAAATACAATTAATAAATGTGATTGTTGTTTTCCGAAGGTTGTGACTGTAATGGTTCTTTTCCACAACTAATACTTTTCTGTACATGGAGTAGATTGACAAGGGAAAATTTTAAACTTGCATCGTATGAAAGTGTTGAAATTCAAACGACTGTTTGTTCCAAAAACACGTAACCTGTCTCAACACGTTTCCCATCAATTAATCGGGAAACTATCTTCCACATTTGAAGGCTTCTAATATTTTTTTCCCCACAAGTTCTCGACTTAAAGTTGTACCAGAAACATTTGATGTGACGTGAATTGTTATTTTACGCTTAGATTGGTCGGTGAAGCCAGCCCATCGATTTTAAGATTATTTCCCCCGAGATAACATACTTATGGAGATTATTGTTTAACCAAAATAAAGTAACAACAACCTCAGTCATATGACAGTTGACTGAAGACGACATATTGCAGTTCAGTAATAAACTTTTGAGTTGAAGCATTATTTACTATAAGGATTAGAAACACTTCGGTATTGATCGAATCTGAATGATTTTATTTGTATAACAAACCTGTAATATGATGGTATAATGGTTGTTTGTTTTTTGTTTGCACTTTTGTGTTATGTTATTTAGTTTTTTTTCTTCTTATATTTGGCGTGTTTCCCTCGGTCTTAGCTTGTAACCCTGATTAGTATTCCGGTTTATGACTTTTGAACAGCGGTATACTTCTGTTGCCTTTATTCAATATAATTCAGCAGCATGTTTAATAGTTCTCTGTTTGTAACTTTATAAATGTACATTCATACTTGTATTGATTCCTTTCTTCTTTTGTTTTTAAAGGCAGGTACGATTCTGCCAGATCCAGGATATTTGTATACAGATGAGGATACAGGCGACACACACAAGTTTGCAATGACTTGTGGGTCAAACGTTGGATATTTTTCCATTTCTTCCACCACAGGATTTATAACCCTCGCCACAGATATTGATGTTGATGCAGCCGGTTCTGCTACTTCCTATACCTGCACAGTGATAGTATCAGATAGTGTCCTAACTGATAGTGCCACTTTAACAATCAATGTAAACAATATAAACGATAACACTCCAGTATTTTCCAACAATTTATTCACTTACTATTTGGACATCAGTTATCCTTTGAACACTGTGTTTGGTTCTGCTGTTGCCACTGATGCCGATGCTGGAACTTTTGGTATGTATATTATAAATAAACAAATAACAGCTTGTCTTTATGCTTAAAATTATGCAAAGATCGACGAGTTTTATAGAACTATTCAACGAGAATGCAATGAAACAAACACTTTATTTATTGTGTCCGTCCCAGGGCTTCTCTTGATTTAATTTCATCGGGAACGCTCAAACCAAAACACTTTGGAGGCCAAGATCTAATCAAGAGAAGAAAATATGACCAATAGTGACCTAAGTATAAAAAGAAAATGTGGTGCGATTGTCAATAAGACAACTCTTTACACGATTCCAAATGACACAGAAATTAATAACAATAGGTCACCTTCAACAATGAGCAAAGCCTATTCACCATAGTCAGTTATAAGATGCCACGAAATGAAAATGTAAAATAATTCAGACACAGAAAACTGGTGGCCTAATTTATTAACGAACAAAATTACGAAAAACAAATATATAACATAGCAACAAACGATAACCATTAAATTTTAGGCTCCTGTCACATACATACACATTTTGGCGTAATGTTTTTTTTATAACTAATAAATATTTTGCTCTTGTTCTTTTATATATCTCTTTAAAAATGTCGGGAAAATCTAGTCAAAACAAAAGTGCTAACTACTGGGCTGGTGATACCCTTGGGTAAATAAATCTCCACTAGCAGTTGCATCGACCCAGTGGTTGTAAATAAACTCATCATAGATACCAGGATTAAAACTTTTATTTACGCCAGACGCGTGTTTCGTCTACAAAAGACTCATCAGTCACAATCTAATCAAAAAATGTTTAAAAAATAAAGTACGAAGTTGAGGAGCATTGACGACCAAAAATTCCTAAAAGTTTTTTTAATGGAAAGACTTCAATATGCCAAACAGGTTTGTGCGGGTACGATTCTTGGTTGAAGCTAAATTGTATGTGTTGTCACCAATATCTACAGTTATTTTCTTAATTTTCTGATTTAGGAATATTTACTTATAGTATTGACCAGACCGCTTTAGGAATAGAAACCTTTGGTATACAAACAAATGGGGACCTATACCTAAAGAATTCCTTTACTAGTTATGGATATGGTGCAAGTCTGAGCTTTACCGTACAGGCAACTGATACCGGAAGTCTTCAAGGAACGGCCACGGTTTTTGTTGTAATACCTCAAACAACAACTACATCAACAACAACAACGAACCGATATATAACCTTTTGGGAATATCCTGCAAACCCAGCGTGGGTTGTCATTCTCAGTGTTCTTGGTGTTTTTATTTTGTGTCTACCGTGTTTTATGGTGTGGAAAAACAAGGGATCTTGTACATATAAAGGAAGGTAAGTCTCTTTCACGTTTAAAGAATGCAGAACTTAACGTTAAAATTAATATTGAATAAATGTGATTGATTTGAATGAATATGAAATGAAAGTTAGATTAGATGATATGGGGGATTGCAAAAACTTAAATCTTAAAATACTTAACTCCGAGGAAAATTCAAAACGAAATGTCCCTAATGAAATGGCAAAATTAAAAGCACAAATACATCAAAACGAACAACTGTTATAATCCTGACTTGGTTCAGGCATTTTCTAATGTAGAAAATGGTGGATCTGGATTTATAGCGCAAAACCTCTCAATTTCACGACAGTCGCATCAAATTCCATTATATTGAAAACGATGCGCGAATGAAAAAACCCAGACATAACAGGTAAAATTGTCAAAATAGGTGTATAGCAGTCAATACCGTGTCACAATCTTAATCACAACAAAAACAAACAAAATCAGTAGTCTTCAAATTATACAGAAGGTTAGTAACTATAGGTCCATAAATTCATTACAGAAAATATAGAGTAGACATTTGTTACTAAAATAAAACTCAACAAACACAATAACTATTTTGTCGTTGTTTTTTTCTTTCCTTCTAGAACTGATGATTACAAGGAGAGAATAAGAGAACCAAGCGACGGTAATAAGTTATCTAGTAATACTTACTGCCATTTTATCACATATGCGTTTCTTTAATTAAGAAGTACAAACTTCACCAAAATGCAAGAACATGTTTGTTTTTTAAATAAACATTTGTTCTTTTTATTAAGTCTTTTCCCATTATTCTTCTAGGAAAAAATATATAATAATAAACAGGTGTTCAATTTTGATAATTTATGAGAGAACATGTAATCTTCATGAAATACGATTTTAGAAAAAGAAATGAATGGACACAACATTTTGTAAACGTTGGTGCGCCCGAAGGTCTTTTCGTAATTTTCCTTTATCAGGTATGGTTCTAAACAAAACATATGAAAATTGTAAATATGAGCATACGTGTGGGGCTATATAACCAAAGAGACTAAGACAGAAGTTTAAATACAAAAGGGCTTTTCTTGAAGGATTTGAAAACTTATTTTTAAAAATATTATCTGAACTCATCCAAGGAAAAATTTAAGCACTATATGCTATAAATCAGGTGCTAGTCCATGAAATTTAGAATGGAAAAGGGGACTATGTCTCAACAATAATACTTGACATAAGTGTATTTATAGTGAAATTTTATTTGCTGAATGAGCTTGTAAAATATATCATTCCATGGAATTGATCAATTGGATAATTTTAAAACGCCCGATAAAGTGATGGAAAAACAAAAATGGAATGTATAAAATTGCTAAGGTGGCAGAAACCAGTTATTTTACAATAAATCTTTTGAATTTCATGGATTTATGAATTTTATTTCTTGAAAATTCATTCAAGCTTATATACAAATAAAATGGTTTCAAGGAACTAAGATGTGGGTGTGCTTATGTAAATATATATAAAACTTTTAAATGTGGGTGTCTGTCCAGCATGGAGATTTTAAAATTTATGAATGCATTGCAAATAAGGCAAAAAATGGGATGCCCTTATACCAATCTAATGCTCACCTGCAGAATCCTGTTAAAAGCCGACAAGAATGTTAGGCAAAATTCAAGAGATAAAGGATATTTAGTGAATTAGAGCCTTGTCCGAACCTATCCTTACCATCAAAACCTCAAGATATTTTTGTTTACAAAAAAATGAATATTTTCCCCACTTTGATTGGATGCCGTCAAGTGAGGAGACCACAATTTTGACATCTGATTGGACCCATGTGTGAAGGAAATCCACAACCTGTGTATGCAACTACTTACTTGTGTATTACACTAGCATAGAATTTACATTCATTTATTTATTTAGTCCACATGATGCAATTATATACCTCAATGATTAACTATAACAAAATTTCTGCGTGGGACACATGTTCTGGTACACCAAAACTGGTACCTGCCACCTAAGCGCTTATCACTATGCTAAAGTTTTATGTACAACGAGGCTGGATTTGACCATTTAAACGTTATTTAATTAACATATCTGATATTTTCCCTTTTTCCTCATCGTTTTTTTTATATATCAATGATCTAACTATGACGCAAGACCAATTTCGGTCTAAAAGACTTTCCTAATCTTCATTTTCTTTCGTTTTAGCGTCATAATCACTTTTGCTGGGTTTTTTTTGTATGCATATTATTTCGTTGTCTCAATTTTAACGTGTCGTTTATTTTTATTTGCCAGCTATTCAATGATTCTGTTCTGCGTGAGAAACAAAACGCAACTAAGAAAGCGGTAGTGGCTTCATTTCATTTTAAACTGTTTGTTTGTACAAAAGTGTATGCCATCATCAATCTATACGAATAAAAATATTTTTTTCTTTTTCTTGTTATTGAAGAATTTGGTTAGTATTTAGTTATAACCAGTTCATGTATTTTCAGGGAAAAAGGATTTCCTCGTCTCTCATTAGAACAATTTCTTAACTGGAAAAATGTATTGCTTAATCACTTGTTAGTACTGCTGCTGTTGGACTAGCAGACTCCGGGAATAGCCTCCAGTGATTTGATACTGAAAACATTTTTCGTGTTCATAGTAAGGAATTCAAACCCTACGATTTCAATATCACTGGGATAGTACTGCTTATGAATGGCAATCAGCATGGTACCATTTGACAAGTATCCTGTATTCGGTATTCGCATGCATTACACTATTATTTCTGTGAAAATTTTCATTTCAACAAATTATTCAAATGAGCAAAATTTTGAGTAAGTTGTCAATGACCTTCAACTGTTTATTTAGACGTTATGTGAATTAGACAGTATACTATGTATTTGGCTTTTCCCTACATAAGTAAAGTTATGTCGTAAATCAATGTCACAAGTTGCAACCGGTATTGAAAACGTTTATATTGTCTACGTATGAAAAAAAGGGAAAAAGAAAATGCAAAGCAAAACCCAAGGGGAAAAAGACAGACACTACAAAAAAACTACACAGAAACATCCAATTGAAATAACAGAAATCCCACCAAAATTAAGGAGTAAACTTAAGTGCTCCGGAAGTGTTAAACAGTTGCTGTTCTACTAGTGGCAACACACTTACAGATAGTTATCAACTGATAACAAGAGTGTAAGTCAGTATTGTGAACAAATGTCAGTCGTATAAACGTTTCTTTTTACACATTTTTAAAATCCATTTTTAGAAACGCGAGAAATAAAGGCAACAGTATACCGATGTTCAAAACTCATCAATCGATAGAGAAAAAAAAATGCGGGTCACAAACCAAAACAAAGAAGACGTAGATACTCTTTTCGAATGGATTACGGCTGTGAGGTCGTTCACGCGAAACATAGTTATGAATGGGTTAGGAATACATGTGCTACATCAATCTTTAAAGATCCAAAATGTTGCAAAGCAACTGTCCATTCTATTTGACAAATATGTCCAAAATGATTTGCAAACATCCTGGCTAGAATGTAAAAGAAGCGAGCCTAATTCTTTATCTTAATTTTGTTCTAAATGGATGACGTCATTTCCTCTCACTATATGATTCAATGAAATTGACTTGAACGGTACCAGTTATGTAATTTTAAAACCGCAGCCCCTAATAAATATTTCTCCCTACTGAACATGATAATTTTGTTACTTATACATTTTCTTAAGAAAACATTTTCATGAAACTCGTTGATAATTATTACATTCATGAAGATATAAAGAATGCTGTTTTGAAACACAATAATATCAGCTTATTACCGCAGTTGATTGTTTAAAAAGTGTAACCTAGAAAAAATGATTGAACAATCAAAACAGTCGAAGAAATTATCTCACATGATAACTTGTAAAAATAAATCCAATGAAATAATGAACAATCCGTGCTTTTTAGATTTCAAATTGAAAAAGAACTGTAAAGCCTAGATATTTAACATTTCTAAATTTGACAAATCCCATGTTATACTGCATATTTTGGTTAATATAATGACATTGTATCTTTCTGAAAAGGTGGCGCTGGATTTTCTAAATTAATGAATGTTTCTTAAAATTAAAGTGTCCAGTGTTTATACTATAACATCTGTGTATATGATACTATTATGTCGCAGAGGCCAGGGCTAGAAAACTGATACTTCTAAATCTATCGGTAGAGGAAAAAATAGAAACGTTTCAGTGTTAATATAAAAACGAAGATGTGGTATGATTGCCTTTAGGCGATAATGATGCGCCTATTGCATTTCTCGAATGTCCAATGTCCGATTTTTAATCTTTTCAAAGAGAAATATGGCCTCACGATAGGGCTGATATAATAAACTTAGTGGAGAAATTAGATTCAGATAGTAAAATAAATAACGAGTTGTATGAAAAAATTAGAAAACAATTCCTGAAAAAGCTGAATTCCTACTTAATAACGATTTTGCTGATTAGCCTTCGTCGCTGTCTATGCCATTAGCATAACACTTAATTTAGTTATACTGGTACCGTTAGAACACAGATAAATCTGTGATCTACCTCGACCTGAATGAGGTTAATGATTGATAAACTATAAATGGCTAATGTCATTTGATCTGATACAACTGAAATTAATGATATTTTATAGTGTTTTTAAAAAAGCAACTTTCATCACTTTTAGTGGCGGTCATTTTTTATTGTTGGTGAAAGCAGGATTGCCCTGAAAAACTACTAACTTGTTTATATATAGGATCACTGAATAATATGTATGTATTGTGTGCTCGTATGAATACTTTGTAATGCGAGTATGGTCTTGAGGAAACGATGATAGTCCGTCGGACGGGGACGATAAATGGCTGACCCGTGTTAAGAGAGAGCCATATCTCTTGCACGTTAAAGACACCCTTGTAGATTTCGAAAAAGAGTAGGCTAATGCCGCTACAAGGCAGCACTCGCACCCGCAAAGTGGAAAGGGATTGATATAAGTTGCAAAACTTGTTTCCCAATCCACTATAAATAAATATGTTTAAACTAATACTTTGTAAAATGCAACTAACACACGATATAAATATAAGATATATTTTGCTAATTAAATCCCCTGGTTTTATTAGCAATTAACAACACAGGTAGGAACCTTAGCGTCATTGTTGTAGCGCTAAGGGACATAATTCACAACCGGGAATGAAATAAAATATTTCAAGTTTAAAAAAAAAAAAAAAAAAAAAACTAACCCTTAGCAGGAAAACTGACAATCCTTGTCAATTGAGATTGCTGAAAATTAGAACAAACCTACGACATGAATGGTATGTCAGTACGTGGGAAAATAATTAGGAATATAATGTGGGAGCCTTATGATATTTAAACAGATAATAGGGTTATTTATAATGGTTTAATGTCTGTGCCATTCTCTAGTTAAATATTTATTTGTTAACAATAACAATAAAAGTGTTATCTGCTAATAATTTCCTTGTGCACGTATATTCATATTTTGTTACAATTTACGAAATTATTTAGTGCATACTTATACAGAAAATCTGTTATGTTAGTCCATTCTCCAATAATATCATCTGATATGTTACTTTACCTGTGGAGAAAAAGCCTAAAACTTCTGTTGCAAACCACTTCTAAAATCCAGTGCAAAACTTATCGGGTAAAACAAATGATAAATAGAACAAAAACGTAGTAGGCAACTATCTGTCAAAACCCTAAGGTTTTGAGTCGGCTTCAATTTTTTTTAAACATTGAAGAGCATTTTAGATTTCTTTTTATGTAGGCATCTAATATTTATTGTTGAAGATAATAAATGGCATTTAGATTTATGTGCATATGTGTCTTTGGATTGTTTTCACATATACTTATACCTTACTACTTAAACCGGGGCAGATTATAATCTCTGCGTGTTACATACTAGTGTAAAAAGGCTTACAGTTTAATTCATTATATTGGAATAAAGAATACATTATTGTAAATTACAGTACTGTTTGAAATTGCATAGATTAGACATTTAAATATTGGGCACTTGGACGGATATTATAAAATGTCAAACCATTTAAATCATTGTAATGTCAACTGTAATGACATTTGATTATTATAAATAGACTTTATTTTCTACAGAAGTCATTCACTGAATTGGAAAAGTCATTAAATTGTAAATTATATTAGGTGAAAGAAATTAAAACGTATCCCACAAATAAAAGGAATCAAATCGTACGACCTCGTTGATTGGTGTTAAATACACCTGTCATCTTTTATTTATTTGAAACTAAAAACAGATATGTAGATAAATCTCAAAGATCTGATTACCAAAATTATTATGTGAAACTCCTTAAAAAATATATTCCTAACATCCATTTTCAACAAATTATCACTTTTTTGGCTCAAAATTTCGTAGTTTTAAAACAAATAGTTTAAGAACAAAATTGTCAATTATTTAGGACGTAACCATTATCAAACGACTCGTTAAAGAGATCCTCAATCGCAGAAATAATCAGAGCATCAAAGACAACAAGAATTGATCAAATACTCATTAGAGAGTTGCGAGTTTTTATTATGCAAAATAAACGATTTGTACTCCTTTGACCTATGGTTTTATTTTATTAATACATTGATATTCAGAATGTTTCCTATACATTGTGATACTATGCAAGTTGTAACTACTAAGATAAGTTCTGAGTACAGTTGACCAACAGTCAAAAGGTACCAACCATAAACAATGTAAACAATTAAAAAAAACTACATGCCTTACTTACATCGTGGGAATAACAGTTTGTCTTGACTTCGAATATATTCTGTTTCTGCATAACAAAAGATGATATTTAAATTGTATTTTAAAATTGTTAATTTTATAACACTGGTTGTGAAATTTGTTTATTTAGGATCTGTACGTGGGAAAAGGCGTTCTTTTGTTATATGTAAACCCCGATTCTGACCTGTAATTGTGATAGAAATGCTAATCTTATTGTTATTTTGAATCTACTTAGTATCACGAGACAAGATAATAGGAAAACATAGCATTACGTGTATAGCACCCTAGACCACGATCTTATAAATTTCAGTATATATAAATACCATATCAGAGAAGTCAAAACAGACAGTTAAACGCTGTGGAAAAACGACTTAAAACCGTCATGGTAAGTATTTTTGAAAAGCTAGACCATTTTTTTTTCTTGTTTAATTAAAAAAAAGTTTTTGTAAACAGTCAACGGGTATAAGAGTAATTGTTCGTTTAATGTGACAGCTAAGAACTTTATGTTATGTATTGGCAGTGTCAGTGAGTAAAGCAGGGAATCATCCTAGACAGGAACCTGTGATTCAGTTATTGTAGTTTGTTGCTGTGTATATAGTCATCAAAGGTACCAGGCTAATTATTTAATACACCAGAAGCGCGTTTCGTTCATACCAGTGACGCTCAGATCAAAATAATTAGAAAGCTTAATAAGTATAAAGTTGAAGAGCATTGAGGACCTAAAACTCCCAAGAGTTGTGCCAAATACGGCTCAGGTAATCTATGCCTGTGATAAGAAAATCCTTAATAATTCGAATAATGATTCTTGCTTTCTTTATTTTTTTGTACCTTCAAAGGCCACAAGTTTGTTTTACTTTTGTCATTGTGGGGCATGTAATTCATTTGTTGCAAATAGCAAGACAAATTCATATATTCAAATCTTTCTAAATATTTTGTCATCAGTAAAATTTGTTAAAGTTAACGAGTTCAACCAAAAGATGGAAATACCCGTACCATTCAGTCAGGCGATATCAGATATTCCACGCTATTTGGCTGTTTAATGTCGATGGTGACTCATTCATTTTATCGAAACGTGCATTTACTTCGGTGTTGCAATGTATATTTGAGAGTAAATACTTCCTTAAGTGACATATATGTTACAATAACCATATTCATTTTCAAAATATAGGAATATATTCATTTTCATTTTAAAGTTTGGCCATCGAGTGTAGGTTGAGTT
The DNA here is from genome assembly GCA_019925275.1 of Mytilus edulis. Classification (NCBI taxonomy): domain Eukaryota; kingdom Metazoa; phylum Mollusca; class Bivalvia; order Mytilida; family Mytilidae; genus Mytilus; species Mytilus edulis. The sequence goes on along the minus strand of CM034358.1, from coordinate 26,942,165 downwards.
GAACAAAGAGTAATCCGATTATGTCTTCTCCCATTCTAAAGTGAATATATTCACTTACAAATATAAGTTTACCAGGCACTTTGACAAAAAATGTGCATAACAATCACCAAATTAACTATTAACAAGGTTTTATTTTACGTTACAGAAAATGAGTCACACAGTATTACTTGTTTTGGTGTGCTGTGTCATTAACGTTTCCTATAGCCGAAAGTTACCTGGATTACCTAATCAGTCAGGGGAAGATAAAAGACCTCCAATAAACGATCAGCAAACCCAGAAAGCACCTAAACCACACAGACAATCAGTGGAAGCGAACAAGCCTCCACCAAGCGATGAAGAAAACCCAGTCAGTCAAAGGAAGAGAAAAGACCTCCGACAAACGACGAAGAGAACCAGGAATTACCCAGTCGATCAAAGGAAGAGAAAAGACCTCCGACAAACGACGAAGAGAACCAGGAATTACCCAGTCAGTCAAAGGAAGAGAAAAGACCTCCGACAAACGATGATCAGAGCCCAATAGAACATGGACCACCCAATAGAAAAGACGAAAAAAACAGGCCTGCAAGAAAGGATAGGGAAGACAGGAAAGAACCGGGATCACTCGATCGTTCAGATGGTGACAAAACTGCGTCGCGAAAAAATAAAGCAAAAGGGAAAGGTCGTCGTCCAGGGAGAAAGCCAGACAACCGCAAACGTATCAATGCAAACGGGATAAATAGAATGTTCCAACAGTTTGAAAAATGAAAACAAATTACTAAAAAATGAGCAATCAAACAACAGCCTTGAATTTTTATGTGTGGAACTTTACAATTTAAATTGACTCTCTCCAATGCTTTAAAAATTTTCTATCCCCTCTGAACATACCGGTATTTCAAATAAAGAAAGTCCTTGCAGAGTTGATGTTTTTTTTGTGGTTTTTTCATGATGCTATAATCTTTTGTTTTAAATAAGAAGATGCGGTATAGTTGCCAATGAGACAACTGTGCAAGTCAACTTATCAGAGTTCACATCCTACCTGACTACAATTAAACAAAATAATAACATACACACCTTTAAACGGCAACTTGTGGTTTATATTTCATGGATTTTCAAACAACACGCCGTGAAACATGCAAAGTGTCTATTTATCCTAACATATCAACTTTCTTTGTTATACTTATAGTAAAAACTTTAATTACTCTAATATTACATTACTGGTATTCTGTCTAATCGGGTACTTTTTGCCGTCTAAAATAAAATGTAAAAAATCGTTTGGTCGTTCAGTAACTGTGATTCAAACTTGGCCGTTGGGTTGTCTAGTAACAAAACTACTTAATAGGATTTTGCAAAGAACTAAGCAGTGAACACTAGCAATATTACACGGGTTTCTAAAAAAAAACACCACACACTATAAATATATGGTCAGCACATATCCAACTTTAATCACTATTTGGTATATCAAATTCTTCAAAGACGACAACTTTTGGTTAGAAACTAATGTTGATGTCAAATCAGTATGACTTTGTTGTCACCTTGCATGTGGTGAGTGTTTCTATTAAATAAAAAAAACTTCTATTTATTTCAGCAAGTACACTTTTAAATGAAAATTCGCAGATTCTTCAAGAAATGAAATAAGGAAATTAGTTTTGTGAGATAGAAAAAACAAAGGAGTAGGTTCAGTAAGACCACTTTTTGGCCCCAAAATATAGCAGTTTTAGAAAATTGTGAAAATGTTATCTTTAAGCTATATTTTGAAAAGCAAAATGGTTCTGCTTCTTTAAAAATATGAGCTGTTTTTGACAATACAATGCCCAAATATCGAGTTCTAGCATCATGAAGTCACGCTTAATTACTGAAATCTTCAAAATGTGAGTATTTTGGTTAATTTTTAGACGGTTTCCGTCTAAAATGAAAGTGGCCGCATTCGTGTTCATTCATAATATTGAAATGTAAGTTGTATTTGATAATAATACAAAACATATATAAAGAT
>CM034358.1:26806090-26940096 GCA_019925275.1 Mytilus edulis | reverse complement strand
TTTGTTGGAAGTCATTTTTAGTCTTCAGTAATCAGTTTATGTATCTATATGACAAAATATATGGATTCTGAGTACTTTTATTTGAAAAAATTGCAAAAAAGGCTACTTCCGGTTTTCTCAAGGTCACTTCCGGTAGTAATTTTTCAAGGTCATTAGTCACCTTACCTTTTGTACAAGGTCAAATGCCTTTATAATGATCTTAATTGAAGTTATAATCAAATAACCTCATATCAAGACATTTCAGGGGCACTAACTCCCATAAGATGCCATTAAATTGTATAAGACTAAATGTAGCATATCTTCATTACAATTAAGCAGACATTTAGCACTTGTTCTTTCATATGTATCTCTCAAAGTGAGGGAGAAAATGCAAAAACAAGCAAAAGTCACAATTGAGAACTTGACCTTGACCTTTGACCTTGACCTCATTTTCTAAGTTGGGACCTAGGGGACTCAAAGAAAAACATTCCAGGGTTATACAGTTAACTGTTTATGAGTTATATAAACATAACGACAAATTTATTTTGTAAAGGTAGATAACTCCTATAAAATTTCATCGAATCGCTTCGATCCAAATTAGCCAAATATTCCTGAGGATGTAACGAACAAGTTAGAAAAAGAAATTTGTCGATATCTTTTTTTGTTACGAAGGAGATGCACACAGATGATAAACAGTTAATAGGGAGATAACTCTTACAAAGATAAAGGTTCCGCTTAGCAGGGTGAAATTTAAAAGCGCATAAACTATACGATACAATATGAGAAATATCTAAGCGACATATTGCGAAACAAACATTTATCGCAAGAACAAAATTTGGCGGAAAAAAAAAAATAATAATAATAATAATAATTAAAAACCAATTGTTCAGAGAACAATTGAAGGTCTTTCCATCAAAACAATGTATTTTGATATGAAAAGTTGTGAAACTAAGTTTAAAATGTCATTTCAATCGTCAAATGATAGCTCCTAGTAAGCTGATTCCAAAAATATATTGTTTCCATACATTTTTTTTAAATAAGGGAGATAATTTGTTACTTCCGGTTTGAAAAATGTTACTTCCGATTATATTTGAATATTTACTTGACACTGATTCCAAAAATATCTGGTTCTATATACTTTTATATTAATAAAGTACAAAAAAATAGCTATTTCCGGTTTACAAAAGGTCACTTCCGGTTGTTTTGTACAAGGTTAAATGGTTTGATATCTTTTTCTAAAAGTTGTATATCTTTATCATGTATACATATAGAATAAAAGCAAAGGTCAAAATCTAGAACGTCAAATTAAGCTATGACCTTGAGATCAATTTCAAGGTCATAAACCAAGGACCTCAAATCAAAAGACCATAGGTCTTTATTATATTAAGTTACTGAGTTATATCACCAAACGCGTATTTTTAAATACAAGAGGGGAGAAAACTCCCTTTTACATTCAACGTACGCTTGCAATCAAAATTTACATCTTACAACATGTCGCAACTAACAATTTAGTAAAAATAATTTGTTGATATCTTATACAGTCTTTGGATATAAGTGAAAATAAGCCAAATTCAAATATTAGAATATGACCTTGACCTTTGACCTTGACCTAATTTTCATTTTTTGGGACCAAGGACCTCAAATCAAAAGATCCTACGTCTCTATCACTTATGATTTATAAGATAGAAATTCATATCACTTATATCAGATGCATAAGGGGAAATAACTCTCATATGGAGCGGTCATATCGCTTCGGTCAAAATAGGACAAATCATGCGAAGGATATAACGAGCAATTTTGTAAAATAAATTTGTCATAATCTTTTACGGTTGCGAAGGAGATGCGCTAACAAGGAAAACAGTGTTTGGGGAGATAACTCCTACAAAGAAAAGTATTCGTTTACGCAGGGTAAATTTCAAAAGCGCATAAACTGTTCGATATCATATACCAAATATCTAAGCGACATATTGCGAAACAAATGTTTATCGCAAAACCAAAATTAGGCGGAAGAAAAAAAAAAAAAAAAAAAAATAATCAGAAGAAAAACAATAGGCCTTTCCACAGAAAAGTGGAAAGACCTAATAATCAGAACAAATACAATAGGCTTTCCACAGAAAAGTGGAAAGACCTAATAATATGGAAAAAACTGGAGTTGTCGTTCGTTTTACGTTGATAGGATAGATAGTACACAACCTACATTCAGTTGTAAGTGGAGGGTTAAAAAAAAAAGGGGGGGGGGGGCAAAAGGGGGTCTCGGGGAGATTTTTTTTTTTTTATTAACGGAACAGAATGGTTAAAAAGGTTTTTTACAATATAAATCAATTGCTTTAAAAAAGCAATTGTAGGGGGTCTTTCCCCCTTTAAAATTAATTGAATTGGGGGGGGGGGTGTTTGTTTGTTTGTTTGTTTGTTTGTTTGTTTGTTTGTTTGTTTCTGTATGGGGTCTATATTATTGTTACCGGAGAAGTTTCATGTTTAGTTTGGAAAGTTTTTCTTTTATTTTAGGTACAGCGCGCGCGCCACATCACGTGACACGGGTTTATAATAACGAAAAGATAGTCTTTTTATTCCTTTTTAGGTGGGGACTTTGAACAGACAACATGTATAGAGACGGAATGCACACAATGTAATTTCTTTTGTCATTGTATGAAATTGACATTTCGATGACAGTTCACAAGCAGTGCATGTTTTGGATTTAATTGATCCGGTGTAACTTTAAAACACATTTATTGATTATTTTCTGATAATGTACATTTTTCAGCACCTGTTTGTAACACAGATTAGTATTTCAATCTCGGAGCGGACATTTTATTGTAGGCTTTTACTGAAATTTACGGACCTAGCAAGCAATTTTTACGGCATTGCAATTTCTTTTCTCTAGGAAAAGCTTTGAGAGATATCTGCACCAAGTTTTTTTATAAACTTTTAGTACATGTATGCCCTGCTGACTGCAAATTTTGAGGTCGATTGTATTTGTAGTTTCAGAGTACATGTGGATCTTTTTTTCAGAAGTGACGCAAGAACAATATTAAATTTCAATTTTTCATGAAACATGATTGATTGATCATGATCATGATTGATTGATCATGATCATGATTGATTGATCATGATCATGATTGATTGATTGATTGATTGATTGATTAGTTGGTTGGTTGGTTGGTTGGTTGGTTGGTTGGTAAAACACGTTGGATAGGGCCAATTGAAACAGCGAAAAAGAAACAAAAAAGATCTTGGACCCTATATTAAACACACGAGACGGAAACATGATTGATTGATTGATTGATTGATTGATTGATTGATTGATTGATTGATTGATTGATTGATTGATTGATTGGTTGGTTGGTTGGTTGGTTGGTTGGTTAAACACGTTGGATAGGGCCAATTGAAACAGCGAAAAAGAAACAAAGAAGATCTTGGACCCTATATTAAACACACGAGACGAGACGGAAACATGATTGATTGATCATGATTGATTGATTGATTGATTGATTGATTGATTGATTGATTGATTGATTGGTTGGTTGGTTGGTTGGTTGGTTGGTTGGTTGGTTAAACACGTTGGAAAGGGTCAATTGAAACAGCGAAAAAGAAACAAAGGAGATCTTGAACCTATATTAAACACATGAGACGGAAACATGATTGATTGATTGATTAATCATGATCATGATTGGTTGATTGATCATGATCATGATTTGTTGATTGATCATGATTGGTTGGTTGGTTGGTTGGTTGGTTGGTTGGTTGGTTGGCAAACACACATAAAATTCTTCAAGTCGTGCCCCAAATCACATATGTACATGACCTTGACCTTTGACCTTGTGACCTTTGTCAAGGTCATTGCTTCACAATGTCATTGCAAAAGACCCTATGGGTCAAGGACCTTTTGTTTAAGAGTTTTGCCTAATAATGGCTTTTTATAAACCATCAATGGGGGTTATGTCCCTTACATAATGGTAAAACCAATACAGTCATAATGTAACAAAGTTGCCCCTTGAAGTTCTGAACATTTTTCACTGCTTAAATTTTCTGTATCTATAACCATTCAAGAATTATAGGGAAATCAAAGACATATGAAAATCTAAAATATGACCTTGACCTTTGACCTTGACCTAATTTTCTAAGTTAGGACCCAGGGGACTCAAATAAAAACATTCCAGGGTTATACGGTTAACGGTTAATGAGTTAAAAAAACATACCGACAAATTTATTCCGTAAAGGTACATAACTCCTATAAAATTTCATCGAATCGCTTCGATCCAAATTAGCCAAAAATTCCTGAGGATGTAACGAACAATTTGTAAAAAGAATTTTGTCGCTTTCTTATTTTGTTACGAAGGAGATGCACACACATGACAAACAGTGAATAGGGAGATAACTCTTACAAAGAAAATGGTTCGGCTTAGCAGGGTGAAATTTAAAAGCGCATAAACTATGCGATACAATATGAAAAAAATCTAAGCGACATATTGCGAAACAAACATTTATCGCAAGAACAAAATTTGGCGGAAAAAAAAAAAAAATAATAATAATAATCAGAACAAATACAATAGGCTTTCCACAGAAAAGTGGAAAGACCTAATTAAAAACCAATTGTTCAGAGAACAATTGAAAGTCTTTCCACATCAAAGAATTTTTGATACGATAGTTTCTTTATACTGATGCGATAAATAATGGTTTAATTATATTTTTGAGTGATATAAGGGAGATAATATGCTACTTCCGTTGAAATGAATGTCACTTCCGGTCTCATATGATAGCTTCTTTCACACTGATTCCAAAAATATATAGTTTCTATATACTTTTGTATGTAGAATGGGAGATAATTGGCCACTTCCGGTTTGATGGAAGTCATTTTTAGTCTTCAGTAATCAGTTTATGTATCTATATGACAAAATATATGGATTCTGAGTACTTTTATATGAAAAAATTGCAAAAAAGGCTACTTCCGGTTTTCTCAATGTCACTTCCGGTAGTCATTTTTCAAGGTCAATTGTAACGTAACCTTTTATACAAGGTCAAATGGCTTTATAATGAAGTTAGTTGAAGTTATATTCAAATAACCTCATATCAAGACATTTCAGGAACAGTAACTCCTATAAAATGCCATTAAATTGTATCAGACTAAATGTAGCATATCTTCATTACAATAAAGCCGACATTTTGCACTTGTTCTTTTATATGTATCTTTCAAAGTGTCGGAGAAAATGCAAAAACAAGCAAAAGTCAAAATTGAGAACTTGACCTTGACCTTTGACCTTGACCTCATTTTCAAAGTTAGGACCTAGGAGCCTCAAATAAAAACATTCCAGGGTTATACGGTTAACTGTTCATGAGTTAAAAAAACATACCGACAAATTTATTTTGTAAAGGTAGATAACTCCCATAAAATTTCATCGAATCGCTTTGATCCAAATTAGCCAAATATTCTTGAGGATGTAACGGACAATTTGTAAAAAGAAATTTGTCGCTATCTTTTTTTGTTACGAAGGAGATGCACACAGATGGTAAACAGTGAATTGGGAGATAACTCTTACAAAGAAAATGGTTCGCCTTAGCAGGGTGAAATTTAGAAGCGCATAAACTATAAGATACCATATAAGAAATATCTAAGCGACATTTTGCGAAACAAACATTTATCGCAAGAACAAAATTTGGCGGAAAAAAAAAAAAATAATAATAATCAGAAGAAAAACAATAAGTCTTTCCACAGAAAAGTGGAAAGACTTAATAATAATCAGAACAAAAACAATAAGTCTTTCCACAGAAAAGTGGAAAGACTTAATAAGTCTTTCCACAGAAAAGTGGAAAGACTTAATAATAATAATCAGAACAAATACAATAAGTCTTTTCACAAAAAAGTGAAAAGACTTAATTATTTTTTATCTTTCAATCATCCCTACCTATCACAACAAAACAACAAAATCTTACTTACTACTAAAATTAAGATGGCAATGATCTGGAAACAAGTGAAAGAATAATTACACACAATAACTGATCAAAACAAAAAAAATATGCAGAAAAATCCAAAAATGGTCTATTCCAAATTTGGAGGAGTAACTATGTCAAAGGAAAATTAAATGTAAAATAAAAAGGATATGTAATGAATCAATACACATATTTTAAAGGAGATATTATGAATTTCTAAAAAAAAAACATGTAATAGATTTTACATCCAAATAACATTTTGATTGTAAATGATTTTTTCGTTGGAAAATGCATTGCTTTTAAATTTCACCTGCCAAATTACCAGTTTTTTGGCATATTGGATAATATCTTGAACAGTAAAATAGATATAGAAAAACTATAGGATTTACTGCCCTAGAATGATAATTTTTACTAAATTTTGTGTTTTTTGTTGAAACTTAAGTAAAAGTAAAAAGTATACGCCAAAAAAATCTATCATAAATAAAATTAAACAATATTCTAACTTGACCTTGAATGACATCCTAGCTACTTTTTTAGCTCATCTGGCCCGAAGGGCCAACTGAGCTTTTCTCATAACTTGGCGTCCGGCGTCCGGCGTCGTCCGGCGTCCGGCGTCGTCCGGCGTCCGGCGTCGTCCGGCGTCCGGCGTCGTCCGTCGTCCGTCGTCTGTCGTCCGTCGTCGTCCGTCGTCCGTCGTCTGTCGTCCGTCGTCGTTAACTTTTACAAAAAATCTTCTCCTCTGAAACTGCTGGGCCAAATCTGACATAAAGGTAAAATTGTTTATCAGGTCAACATCTATCTGCCCTGAAATTTTCAGATGAATCGGACATTCCGTTGTTGGGTTGCTGCCCCTGAATTGGTAACTTTAGGAAAATTTTGCTGTTTTTGGTTATTACCTTGAATATTATTATAGATAGAGATAAACTGTAAACTGCAATAATTTTCAGCATAGTAAGATTTACAAATAAATCAAATGACCGAAATGGTCAGTTGACCCCTTTAGAAGTTATTGCCCTTTATAGTCAATTTTTAACCATTTTCATAAAACATTTTCCACTGAAACTACTGGGCCAAGTTTATTATAGATAGAGATAATTGTAAGCAGCAAGAATGTTCAGTAAAGTAAGATGTACAAACACATCACCATCACCAAAACACAATTTTGTCATGAATCTATCTGTGTCCTTTGTTTAATATTCACTTAGACCAAGGTGAGCCTCTAGTTGAATTTTACTATGGACATATTCTTGTTAACAATTATTCCTTGAGAGAAAAAAAATGCAGAAAGGATGAGTTTTTTGTGAACTATATAGCTGTATAAGGGACGTGGTAAAAATAAAATTGGGATTGAACTTTTTTTCAAAGTCAAAATTTTGACATTTTAATTAAATCTTACAACTTTGACTCTTGAAATTTCAGTCTTCTTTTTAAAAACTCGAAACTTTTACTTTTCAAACTCGAAATTTTTATTTTATTCAACACAAAATGTCTACCTTTTTTTTAAACTTTAAAACTGACAGAAGGAATTTCAAAATAAAAACTGAAACGCAAAAACGTCAGATGTATATCATCAGGACAATAACTTGTATACAAAACAACAGCAGAAATATATATGAACTACCACCAATGAAAGTTGTAGAAAACTATAAGTGATACTCAATGCTTAACGTAATGTTCTTTTTCTTTTATTTTATCTTTTATTTTGTCGTTAAAAGCAAAAATTGCACAAAAAAAGGAATAATCCTTTGACGAAAACAACACTTGGAAAGTCATCGGCTATTCGTTGAAGTCAAAAGGCAATCTATTTCTGAAATCTAAATTTTGTTTCGCTGTTCTGAGTGTTCAAGATGTTATACATGCAACTTAACTATTGGTTAAAACAATTGAAAAAAATACTGGTCTGTATAAACATAAAATGTACACTAAATTAAACGAATGCAAGCCGCTGGAATGCAATCGAAGACTCGAATAAGCACATTTTGAAAATGACAGCTATAACATGAACTGAGTGCCAGTAAAAGTCCAACACTTGCTTTTTCAAAAATAAAATCTGTATTCAAAATGATAATCTTTAAAAAAAAAAATGAATATATGAAAATTTACAATTCAAACAATTGATCGATATTAAACAAAAATGTTACATTATCATTTTTCGGCTACAATGGGTATATGAAACATCCAATGCCGAATTATCAAAATAGACTCCTAACAAAGAATGTTTCTGTCATGATCTGCAACGAATTCAAATCTCTACCGCACACGGTAGTGATAACACTAGAAGTTTAATAGAATCCTGCGAAAAGCCAGGCGTTGGTCCGCGAAGGTAACAAATTGTCTGGGTGACTACCGCTGACGGCTTTTGGTACACATAAGATGATTGCTGGTTATCCGTTTTTTTTTAAGCCGGACAGTCATTATGATATCACAAAGGAAAGGTCGCCGTGCTCTTTATTAATTTCCACGCAAACTGATATAGCTCCAAAGGTTTTACATGTACCATGAACACCAATGGATACTCGTGTCAATTAGAAAGCCACGCGGAATCAATATCGGAGATGTTTAAGACAAATGCATCGGTCCTGCTGGGCGTTTGTTGCTTCATGTCTACCTGGACATGATGGCTTGTCATTAAAAGATCCCTTTTGCGGAATTTGTAGATTTTTTGGTCTACTGTAGAGGGTAAATATATATATTCTACGAGTAATTGTATCATGGGAAAAGCCTCCTTAAATTACGCCCCAAATTGTTTGTCACTGGTTGTCAATAAGACCTGGTATATAGTCTGCTGTTTATTTAAGTTTCTTTACAATAAGGGCTTGAAATTCATGATATAAGCTAACCTTTACAGTTACTTTACTTATTTACTTTACTTTTTGAAAGTAAAAGCAAGAAAGTCATACTTGAAAACGTTCGAACTCGGATTACGTCCGTTCAAATAACCCTGTATTTCACAGCTGTTCCAAAAAATTATCAACCGAAAAGTATTTGACATTGGTCTTGAAAGTCATTTTTAACCAACTATACATAGTTCTAATAAACTAGAAAGCCTTTGTGATCACCTTGGTTTATGTGCAAATTCAACAAAGGACACTCTCCAACATTGTAAACAAGAATAGAATTCATGACAAAATCTGTTTTGTTGATCTTGTATTGCTGATCATGTGCTGGTTTTTTTTTTTTTTTTCTGTTTTCTTAAGATTTACTCAAAATACAAAAGAGGATAAAACAAATCCTCATTTAAGGACAATAATTACTATTAAGAGTTACAGTCTACTTGACTATGTCGTCAAAGTTTGACTTGTTAGTAGATCTTAACTTGCTGATCAATTTTGAGATTTAAAATATGTATCTTTATCTATTATAATTTTCTATAATATAAGACAAAACGCCCTAAAAAAAGAGAGGTGAAAGCCGTCTTATGGTGGTATGGAGTATATATATATAGATTAAAAAATGATAGAATTTGTCACAAACTTTGCCAAAACGTAGGATATATTGTGAAATGTTAAAAACTATTATAAATATGATAGGTCACCGTGCATTTTCTCAAGCTACAGGCTGTGACAAAATGACACATTTGTATGGATTATACAGGGGTTATAACAGCATTATGTGATCAAAAGCTAAACTTAAATGATAGAATTGAAAACAAAATGCGAGAAGATAACTTTTAGAAAATGCTTTGAGAATAGAAACAGATAAGATAGGGTCACCGTGCTAAAATTTGAAATAGCAAAGTTCATGTAGACTCTTTCAGAAAATGCACTACTTCAGAGTTATCTCCCCTAAAAATGACACTTCAAAAACATTAAAAAAATCAATCAAATAAAATCTACGCTTGTAGAATTATTTATATTTATAAGTTCAAATCTTATAAATTTGTTCTTTTAAATGAAAATTCACATTTAATTTAGTAATCTGCAATTATGCAGCAAATGTTGCTACATTGATTAAACATTGGCCCTTGGGTCCTCTGGTATTTACAATCCAAGAATGCAAAAGACTCTTTTAAAGGGCAATAACACCAATAAGAAATCGCCTTCATATTGTCTTTATTGTAGATTTAAGTTATATGGCAAAAAATGGAAAACAAAATTGTCAAAATCATTATCAAAGGACATTTAACTGTAAAAAGAAGTCGATTAACGTTTTCGACCATATTGTATCATTTGTAGAACTGATCTTGCTGATCATCATAAAGTTTTGCTGTTTCTAATATAACTTTTAAGAAAGAAGGCAAAAAGACAAATAAATGGTAAAACTTGTTATATAAGAGAAATAAATCCTATAATAAATGGGAATTGAGTCCAGGGAACACAGATAATACACCCGCTTGCATATAACTTTATAAAGAGACACAAGTTAAGAACGGCAAAGTGACACTACCCAAATTTGTACTTCTTCTAAAACTCTTCTAAAGAATCATTTTAAACGTGAGTGAGTGGTAAATTCAGCAGATATTGATCATACTAGATGGAGAGTTGTTTCATTGGCTCTCATGCAACATCTTCTTATAGCTAGCGAAAGAAACGAATATTTCATGAACAAATCACTTATAAAATCGTCAGTTTTTAACTCTAAAAGGGCATGGTTTTTCGAAGTTTAAAACGAAGCCTGCAAAAATTATACACATGTTTATATCGGACATAAAGCAAAAACAGAGGACAAAAAGCAAAACGACAAAAAGCAACGGACAAAAAGCAAAAGTGTCGGACACAAAGCAAAATTATCGGATAAAAAGCAAAACGGACAACAAGCAACGGGCAAAAAGCAGAAGTGTCGGACACAAAGCAAAATTATTGGACAAAAAGCGAAACGGGCAACAATCAACGGACAAAAAGCAAAACTGTCAGACAAAAAGCAAAATTATCGGACATAAAGCAAAACGGACAAAAAGCACAGGATCAGTGACCTATGTTTTTTATTTCCTCAATTTGAAGCTATATTTCAGCTTTTTATATTACAGTTTTGGACCAAGTCTCATAGAAAGTTTTTTTGATATTCCGATAAAAATATGTCAACACCTCTATTTTCCCTATCATTTCATTGAAAAAATGGTCCTTTTTACATACCTGTTTAAAAGTACAATTTTGAGCTTAAATGGTCCGTGACCCTCTTTTTTTCGATTAATTTGATTCACTTTCTGTAAAGAATAAAATAACAAAAAATACGGTACTTCTCGATAGAAACTTCGAATAATAACAAAAAATACGGTACTTCTCGATAGAAACTTCGAATAGCCACCTTAAAATAAACAAATACATTTAAATTTTAGACATACTATTTGCGAATAGTTGTTCATATTACAATTATTTCAGAAAATATACTTGGTCTACTATGAGATTATTTAAAAACACAAATAATAAAATCTCATGAAAATAACCAATGGCACATGAAAATAAGGTCAATGTTAGATGACCCCGTTCAATTTTCTAGCAGAAATCACAAGCCCTATATACGCTAATTGTAATTGACCCATTGCTTAAAAAGCTTTAGAAAAAGACCCAAACCATAAACATAGAACATTGACAAAAGGTTAGTTGAAACCTACCGGTCGGACATATACAACCAACACTCAACCTATACACCAACAAAACAACCAAAATTAAATCAAGGACAATCGAAATTTATGTCATTGAAACATAAAGCTTTAGTATGCAAAATTTGAAAGATTGTTATCTTCTTCACATCTGAAATAAAAGAAATATCTATAATACTAAAATAACGAGGTCCAATTTGTCAGCCTTCATCGGGTAAAAATGACAATTCAAAGAATTCAACTTTATATATAACTAATATAGTACAAAGGTGTAGATTAAAAATTGCACCTCTCCAGACCCTTTTGTTTTCCACATAATTAATATTGCCAATAATTTACAAGTTCCGTGTCGAATCCGATGCCGATACCAATAGTATATTCACCTGTTACCTATTACCTTATCTGTACGTTCCGCATCTGACAGGCGCACCACCAAACGGTGTATTTAGGATTTTGCTATATATACGGGTTATAACCACAGGGTTGACACTACTAAATTCAATCGTTGTCAAATTGTCCCCTATTGTAGTATTTTAATCAGTAATACATTCTTAGATATAAATACGAATACTAAAAATCTGGATCTAAAATAAGGCGTATAGGTACAGTTATCAATTTGTTAGCGGGCATGACGTAAACCAGCGAATAAAAGAATTCAATTTTATTTACAATGCTGTTGATTAAAAAATACTCCATTCCAGGACCTTTTGTTTTCCAAATAATTAATATTACCAATAATTGATAAGTTCCAGGTCGACGGGTTCAAAAAGAAAGATTTTGAAAGCAGAGAAAACTGTGTATTTTATAATCGGCATGACTTTATCAGATGACAATACCAATACTAAAATAAGGCTTACACATAGTTATATACTTTTATTCAGTCACGAACCCGCGATATCACGGGTGTGTTCTAGTATATCAAAAGATAATGACGTCGGACTTGCATGCCTATATTTTGCATTATGTTGCACTCTTCTCGGGCGAAACTAAATGTATGTCAAAATTATAAATGCTCATAATAGAGGTATGCATAATTATGCTAGAAGTTGTAAAACTGTGAACTTGAAATAAAGCCATGCATAATGATGCAAAAAGTCGTAAAACTGTGAACTTGAATTAAAGCTACCCATAATCATGCTAGAAGTTGTAAAACTGTGCACTTGCATATAAAGCCATGCATAATCATACTAGAAGTTGTAAAACTGTGCACTTGAATTAAAGCCATGCATAATCATGCAAGAAGTTGTAAAAAACCAAATTGCGGACAAAAAGCAAAAGTGTCGGAAAAAAAGCAAAATTATTGGACAAAAAGGAAACTGTGGACAAAAAGCACCGTATACGAAATTTTAAAGACTGTTTTACGCTTACAACATTAATAACCGTATATCTCGTATCAAACATAATATTAAAGAACTCGCCAAGGAATTCATTTTGGTCCCGAATATCATTATTGTTTGACATAAATTTTACATTAAGTTTCTGCAAAAGGAAATAACAAATTCTCAAAAAATTCTATCTGACCCCATTTTCGGAAAACTACATCTGTAACAAACATACACTTTAAGCTACTTCTTTACAAGCAAAAACTGTATATTATACATACTAGTAGTTCTTTTTGGGCATTAAAAAGTCAGAATGCATATAATATATTATGTTTTTTTCTGTCATTTTTAGTAAAAAAAAGATAACATTTTTGTTCGCTATGGTGATTCCATATATTGTCAAATTATCGGAATTCTATAGTGGAAACTAGCTGTGTAACACTTATTGTGGACCTGTTTCTGTATTGTGTAATGATTTACAATTTATGACTAAATTCAGCAGGCACCCATCGAAACAACATCTGATACAAAAAGTTAACAACACTTTTAGATATTAGGATGATATATTGGCTCTCAATAATGACGACTTCAGTACTGGTGTACACTAAAGAGATTTATCCGGCTGAACTGAATTTAAATAAAGCTACAAGTTTGAGCTTTCTAAAAAGCTTTGGACTGCTTCGCCCTATCATAATTTAAGGTAATGTATGTGTGCATGTGGTTGTTGAATTAGTATTGGAAATGTGGTATTTTTAGATATTGACTGATATAAAATGGATGTACTCTAAGCGTATGCGTTATACATCCATACTTTAAAAAAAAATAAACTTGTTGAAAATTAAAACAATTATAAATAGACACGACTCTCGAATTTTTACAGAAGAGTGCCCACCATGCACTTGCACTGCACTGTTATCACAAAAGTAGAAAAGATTGATATACAAATGGATGAAAATTATATGAACATAATATATAACAACAAACCAGTGTACGATACTGATTTGTATCACTACAATATATAGTCATAACGGTGAGGTTGAATTTCCTGTCATTTATTCATCATCCACGCACAAACTTGTTTCAGAAAAAAAATTCTCTGTACATTAACCTGTTTTTATTCTGTGACAAGTGCTTTTGGCAATCCACAAGAACTTGCGGTCATCTGATGTTCAGCAGATGTCATCTGACCTTGACCTCATTTTCATGGTTCAGTGGTCAAAAGTTAAGTTTTCGAGTTTTGGTCTTATTTTCTAATACTTTATGCAATAGGTCCACTATATTTGGTGTATGGAAATATTTTATGATCTATATATCAGTCACGCAGGTTTTATTTGATGTTACTTGACCCCATTTTCACGGTTCATTGTTCAGTTTTTGTGTTTTGGTCTGTTTTTCATTAAGCTATAAGCAATAGGTCAATTATATGTGGTGTATGGAAGAATTGTTAACTGTACATGTCTGCCTGGCATGGTTCATCTGACCTTGACCTCATTTTCATTGTTCATTTGTCAATGTTAAGTTTTCCTGGTTAATGTTAAGTTTATGTGACAGTTGTATTAAGGACTATCAACATAATATCAATGATTAGTAAAGAAGGCGAGACATTTCAGCGTGTGCAGTCTTGTTTATAGAAACAGCTCTGTTTAATGAGATGGTGAAGTCGATCTTTCAATTGAGCAATAGGAAAAAGTAGTGTAAAGCGTAGAAAAATCAAAAGTCTTAATGTTGCTTCAAAATTGCAGAGATTGTTGTCTTAGATTAAGCAGTAGATCTTTAGAATATTTGAATATCTGATGGATACCAATGGTTGAATATATCTCATCACAATATTTTTGAAGGCCACCTTTTACTGTAGAGATAATAGTTACTGTAGTCAAAAAAAGGAATTGAAGATGAGTTGCATTTTTTTTACTTAAGTTAATGTCCTAAATACATTAGAGAAAATTATCACAGATAGATAGAGGAAGATGTCCATGTTTAGTTAACATTACACGGGAATATTTGTAGATATCCAAGTGCTTTTATGTTGAACAATCTAACTGCAGAGGCATTGGCTCCTTTAACACAATTGTAACCATTGCGAAATGTGCAAAGTTTGTAAGGTGCATTTCGAATTTAACGCGGTGAAATTTAAATTCCAAACGCGATTTTTTTCAGCACGTAGAAACTCGAAGTGTCATTAATGCACAGAGAGTTTTTACGTTGTTGTTATTTTACCTTTTTTTACAATGAATTCAAATAGAACTAGTTGTTTCTATCCTTTATATTATAGTTATAGTACCCCATTATTCTCTATTCTTTAGCATCCCATTAACTTTTTATTTTCATCATATTATTATCTATTCATTTTTTGTCCATTCTGATGTCTAAGATGTCCTTTATTTTCTGTTATATGAACACCCCATCCAGACCAGCATTCATGTATATGGCAAGCATCATATTTGTCTAGTTATAAACAAAAATTAGAACGAGATTGAGATTTTAGTCTTTTAGCTTGTTTAAATATTATTCTCTATTCTTATCCTATTATCTTTTTATTCCCATTTTTGGATCCATTTTTTGGTCTTTGTTCAATCTTATGTATTATATAAACACGCGTGCCATTCATGACTTCACTCGTGCATATGGCAGGGCAATCATCATTATTTTTCGAAGGGCCAACTGAGCTCTTCTCCTCTGAAACTACTGGGCCAAATTTAACCAAACTTGGCCAAACTCATCATTTAAAAAATGGAACAAAACTATGGATGACAAAAGTTCTTGGGAACAAACATTATATAATCATGATTATTTTCAACTTCATAAGATATTTTCCAGTATCTGAAACACCTTATTATACTTTAAGCAAAGGAGTAGGGAATACGGCCCTTAAGTTTGGGCCAACAATTACTGCAAATTCAAAAGTTATCATACATATTCTTACATTACTGAATCAGATGAGAAAGGAAAGAAAGCACAAGGAAAACAATACAAGAACTAGTAAATAAAATAAAGATCTGATCAAACTAGGCTTTTTGTTACTTAAAACTTTTAAGGCTTTATGATCAGTAGTAAATGCTAAAATAACAAAATGTACCGAACTCCGAGGAAAATTCAAAACAGAAATTATGACCAAATAGCAAAATCAAAATCAAATACACATCAAACAACTTTTGAATCCTACTAAAAATCAGTTACGGTTTCATTTATCATGGATGAATCATATTTATAGCAAATAAATTTATTAGAGATCATCGATTGTATAACTTCTGATGTTGTTTGTAATTTTACAGAGGATTCTTCATCTCAAACATCTAGCAATTAACTACATGTACATATGTTGATCATTAAATCAGACTCCATCTAATTAACATATAATTTAACTGACAGTGATCTGACAAGGTAAAGTTTATCAAGTTTAAATAAATTACAGAAAATGATGATAATGTTAAGAAACTTACAGGTAATATACCGTGCTTCTGCCTAGCGAATGAAAGCAACGGAATGTATCAATCAAATCGCATATATATATTGAGCTAACATTCAGCTAACGCAAGATTGGAGAAATACATAGTGTAATAAAAAAATATAGAACGCTACAGTAAAACGTTACTTTACGAGCAAATAATGTAAATACAGTCGGCTTAAATGTTTCTATCGCAAAAATTCAAATAGATTATTCAAAACGAACAATAGCTGTTCAATTCTATTCTTTATTACTTTCAACAATACAGTTCATCAGTATAGAATGCATAAATATACAATTAACAAGAGGCATAGCGTTAACATGTATAGATACGCATATATAGCAAACGTCAGAAATATCAGTCTCATATTATACATTATTACATTGGTTGCAATAAACGTATTTACGCTTTTGGTATTTAGCTGTATTTTGCCTCCGAATGACCTTATATCACCTCCGAATAACCTTTAGACGTCAAGCAACAATCACTTTTTAGTTGTGACGTCAAATATTTTGAATTATGAAGTCAAAATTTACGGGAACCTGTGTGATGTTATGTAATGGCGGACAAATTTGCATACAAGTGTAAATACGTCTATGAATTACATTGATTTCCCAGTTAGATAAAAACCGATAATTTCACATGTGAAATAAACGTGGTTATTTCACGCTCTGACGTCATACAACAATAGGCGTTGTCAAGACGTCGATAACGTCGGATCAAAACAAATTGTCAATGTGTAGGAAAAATTACATTTTCTAGAAATTAATTTCATAAAAAAAAGCCATTTGCCAATGTAATAAAAAGAATAACTAATCGCCGTATTTGAATATCAAAAATAAGACAACTTGTCAGTAGCGAACCATATAACTTATAGTTTCTGAATTTCAGACTATATACATTTATAGAATAACTAATAGAAGAATTCAAATAGAGAAAAATATTCAACGAGTGACCGAACAACACATTAATTCACGAATGCGCGTAGCGCATGAGTTAATTATCAGTGTTGTTCGGCCACCAGTTGAATATATTTCGATATTTGAATTCTTTGATTAGTTATTCTTTTTATTACATTGGCAAATGGCTCTTTTTATGAAATTAATGTAGAAAATGTAAGGAACTATATGTTTTTCCTACGCATGTTTTGATCTGACGTTATCGACGTCTTGACAACGCCTATTGTTGTATGACGTCAGAGAGTGAAATAACCACGTTTATTTCACATGTGAAATTATCGGTTTTTATTTGACTGGGAAATCAATGTAATTCATTGCAACCAATGTAATAAGTATAGATTATAACATGCCTTTTTCCATATTGGCCCTGGTATCATCCCGAGACTCCCATATCGGCCTCGAGGCTTTAGCCGAGGGCCGATATGGGTCGAGGGATGATACCCGGGTCAATATGGAAAAGACATGTTATAATCTTTTTATCACATATTTAAGTTCTGCAGAAAAGAGAAAAAAGGTCAGTTATAACAATTTAATGATACATAAAAGGTAAAATCTTAAACAATTTATCACGAACGTGTCGTTAAGGATGCAATGACGTCACGTCATTAGGAACAGGGCACAATATCAATATCTCTTTTTTGCCCCGGGCAATTTTGAGGTTATTGCATATGCAAAACCTAAGGTATTCATAACAAATATGTGATAAATACATATATCTTAAATATTGCTTCTGCACTTAAATGCACAGTAAAGGCTTGCTGTTAAGAAGCAATTTGTCAGTATGAGCATGTTAAATCTAAGATTTCATGAAGTCAAAATGTATGTTGAGAAGCAAACATTTTGAAAAAACTTATCAAAAAGTATATCCAAAATACCGAGCTCCAAGGTAAGTCCAAAAAGCTGTCAATATCAAACTTTATACCTTATCAAGTGTTATTTTCGTTTTAATTACACCTTATTTAAGAATCCTGGGTTTTGATTGGTTGATAGCCAGTGTATTTTTCACCAATTTACTGTTATCAAATGAATATCGTTCATTTTTTAACGCCGCCAGGGTATTTGCAAAAAGGATTTGCCTTGTTTACTCTCTCTGCCGTGGTATTCCAAAAAAATACTCTACCCGACTGGACGCTTGTAATGTCACGATCATCGGTGCGGTTTTTTAACATTTTAAACATTCGGTGTAATTAAACAGATGTATAGCATGTTCTTGAGGGGTATTTGCGAAAAATACCTGTCTTGAGAATGAATTTCCCTCGCCTTACGGCTCGCGAAATTTAACATTCTCTCGACTGGTATTTTTCGCAAATACCCCTCCTTAACATGATATGTCTGTTTAAAAACATAAGTTAACGTCGTTTAATCCCTTCCATATTTTCTAAATTAATGTTTGTTCACAGGCATCAGCCTGTTTGAATACGTTCAAACATAGAGCAAAGGTGTATTTCTTTGTGATTTGAAACAGAAACAAGCTCACAAATGTAGTGATAAAGTCTACGGGATCTTGTAAATCGTTGTTCTCAAACAAAGTTCCTGTTTGATTTCTATTCGATAAAATAATGTGTTTCTTCGTACAAATTTCTTTGCTAGGTATAGACACAGACGGCATTGTTTTATTTGTTAAAAATATAATCAAGTGTATATTTTTGTAGTGCTTTTGTTGCCTATTTAGGAAGTTCACATCAATATGGATTCAATGAGGTCGAATTATTCACTTGCAAATGAATAAATCATCATCGATGTTTCTCTACTTATTTTGACAAATTGAACCATACTGGCTGTTAAAAGCGAATTATTATTTCGCTTTTATTAATAATTGAACGAAAACAAACCAAAATATCTTATTAGTTTTATTTCTCGTAGCTAGTGCCCCTTTTAAAACTTACAATATGAAATCTAAGACTATATAAGAAAAATCTAATTGCACGAGGTCACTATCTGACTATATTTATTTTTTTAGCATATATCGACGTATATGACCGTCGGCAGTCTTCGGCTGTTCTTTCGATGTTTGATAAGAAGGCGTCTAGACAAAATTACCCACGAAATATTGATACATATTATCGAGTCCTTGCATTGATTATTGTTCATTTAAGACTTTTTGGAATTTGTGTAAAGAATGTTATTATTCAAATTTAAGAGTTTCAGTCGATGAATATCAATTTGACAGCTAATACCTCTTTAATAAGATCGTAAACTTTCACAAACGTATTTTAAACGATTTTTAATTTACCAGTGTGTTCATGTAATGTGACATCATTCTACATTTCGAGGTAAGTTCTTTGTTCATCTTAAAACTCTCAGATCCAAATATTGTAAGACATGTATAATAAGTTTAGATTATGAATAAAAACATCCATTTTCTTCGTCATATGATCATTTTATACAATCTGTATGATGTTTATATAACAAACATTAAAGTCAAAGTATGTCATTTCTATCAGATTTAAATATAAAAAAGGGTATTGTTGTCTTGTAAAGAACTTATTACATCTTCATACGTAAAACATAAATACTTTAGTATTACTTTTAAAAATTGAAAGAAAACGATAGAAGTCTGTTCATAAATGTTTGCTATGGAACAACAGTTTTCAATGATTTTAAATTATAATCATCGAAATATATTATATCGATGAATTGCTTCATATTTTATTATCAAATATGTATTATAGTGAATATAGTTGGACAGATTTTATTTGATATAGACTGTGTAAGAAGGGGAAACACTAGTGTATAAATTCATAGTGATGTCAGAGACAGAGTAAATAAAACAAAATTAATAGAAGGGACATATATAAAGTTAAATATGATTATTTTCCTGTTGGTCTTTCTATTGTGTTTTTGTTCAGGAATTAAAACAATAAACGGTAAGTTTAAAGCATATAAATATAATGATACCCGTATCAACAGCAAGAAGGACACATTTTCATTTCACAGTGACAAATTTGAACATTGAATCTAACAGTTACAAGACCTTTCACAATGTTGTACTTATCTGATTTTGTTCTGATATTCAAATAAAGATAAAGGACAGAACAATTGAATATACGTAAATTTTTGGAAACTTTAAATTATCAAAATTGTGTTGATTAATAAGATAGGTGGAATGCCTTTTAACCTTTACTGTTATTTTTTGTAAGATCATTTTGGAACTGCTCGGTATTTATACATTCCGCCATTGTGTTTTTGTGCTATGGTTACTTTTTGTATTATTTATCCTTCTTTTTAAAGTCTTTCCTTTTTCTTTAAGGAAAGACCTTACTGTATTTCTTCTGATTATTATTATTATTCTTTCCGCCAAACTTTAACGACTTTTCCCCAAAGCACGCGACATGTTAAAATGATATTAGGTATCTAGTATCGGTTGACCAAAAGCTATCTTGTGGTGAGGGCACGACCCCGTAACATTTCCTTTATAGCGGTTATCTCCCCTAACACCGAAAACCTTGTTATCATTTTAACTTACTCCATAACCATAATAGGTAGAAAAAAAAACGAAGGGTGGAATTTGTTAAGGAGCAGACCCTGGTTCTTCGTTACATTGGTAGGATTATGCCACTTTGAAATATAACAAATGTCGTTTGGCCACTAAAACTCAGAAACCGTAAGTTGTAGCCACCTAGGATCTTCACCAATGATCATCAATTAACGTGACCATGAAACTTGACTTAAGATCAAAGGTCAAGTTCATGACCTAGATTTTAATCTAAGCTTGTTAGCAAATTTACTCAATAACCGAAAAAGATGGCTGATAAAATGTAACGGACAAAATGTGTGTCTTGTCGAGATAAACATTTGATATGTTGGGTCTAAAATTATTGGACCAACTATCATGGACCTAGGGTACCAAAACTGTTTTTCGGTCCGAAATGATGATTTTTTGCTTATAACTCAAAAGAGGTTAGAGATAGAAAGAAACTTTGAATTGCAAAAAATGTTCAGCATAATAAGATCTATAAATTTAGGTCAAGGTCAAGTTCAAGGTCCCTAGCAACGACATAAAACAGCTTAGCAACCTTATATTTTTGAACTTAGAAGGCTATGAATAATATAAATATGCAATTTTTAATACTGGAAATGACATTTTTGTCCCTAGCAACGACATATAAGTCCTTATCAATCACTTATTTGTTTAACTTTAAAGACTATGTATAGTGCATATCACATTCATAATACTTGAAGTAATATTTTATCCTTAGGAATGATTTTTGTCTTTAACAACCACTTGTTATGAACATAAAAGTCCTTAGCAACAATATTTTTTTTTTAACCAAGAAGACTATCAATAAAATGAAAAAGGAAAGACCTTTCAATTGTTCATGAACAATTGACTTTTAATTGTACATGTGTTTTGTCTATAGAGTATCTACATGCAATTTTATTTTTCTTTGTTCACAATGTAGGTTGTCCTATAGTGATTAAGATAATAACACAATGTCGACTGCTGTTCCCCTATTTTTGACTCTTTTACCTGTGATGACTGTTTTGCTCACACATGGTTGTCGATATAATAAAATTTCATGCGACTTTAATACAAGTGGGAGGATTAGCTAGTTATAAAACCAGGTTTAATTCATTATTTTCTACATTATAAAATGCCTGTACCAAGCCAGGAATATGACATTTGTCCTCAGATTCTATTCGTTTGAGGTGTTTGAACTTTTGATTTTGCTATTTGTTAAGAGACTTTCCTGTATGAATTATCCTTTGAGTTCGATATTTTTGTTGTTTTACTTCATACGGCATGGATCGTTTTTACACGAAATGAAAACAGACGAAAAGAACAGAAACACTAAAGTGCATCAAAAAATCAAACGACGATGTTACACACACAGAAACAAACTATAACATAACAACTGCCATTTTCCTGACTTGGTACAGGTACAGGACATTTTAAGAAAAAAAATGGTGGTTGGAACCTGGTTTTGTGGCTAGCCAAACCTCGCGCTTTTATGGCAATGTTAGATGTTACACTAAATATGACAACATTAGGCTTGTAACATATAGGCTTGTAATTGAATAATTCAATCTAATTCAATCTAACTCGACTCCGTATGCCTGCGACCTATTTTGACTCTTAATTAAGATGCGTTGCGTTATGTTAAGTGTGTTATTTTAAATAAGCAAATATGTCAACATTTAAAAGTGATACAATGTACCGGTGATTGCTGTGGCCCATAAAGACACCCTTTTATATGATATATCTATAATACTAAAATGACGAGGTCCAATTTGTCAGCCGTCATCACGTAAAAACTACAAATCAAAGAATTCAACTTTTTATATAACTAATATAGTACAAAGGTGTAGATTAAAAACTACACCAGTCCAGGCCCTTTTGTTTTCCACGTAATTAATATTGCTAATAATTAAGAAGTTCCGGGTCGAGTCCGATACCGATACCAATAGTTTATTCACCTGTTATCTATTACCTTATCTGTACGTTCTGTATCTGACAGGCGCCCCACCAAACGGTGTATTCATGATTTATATGCTTTATACACGGGTCATAATCACAGGGTTGACACTACTAAATTGTCAAATTGTTACCTATTGTAGTATTTTAATCAGTAAGACTTTCTAAGATAACAATACGAATACTAAAAATCTGGACTAAAAATAAGGCGTATAGGTACAATTTTCAATTTGTTAGCGGGCATGACGTAAAACAGCGAATCAAAGAATTCAACTTTATTTATAACTAATATAGGACAATGCTGTTCATTAAAAAATACTCCATTCCAGGACCTTTTGTTTTCTAAATAATTAATATTACCAATAATTGATAAGTTCCAGTTCGACGGGTTCAAACAAAGATTTGAAAGCAGTGTATCTAAGGCATGACTTTATCAGATCACAATACTAATACCAATCCTTGCTAATACTAAAATAAGGCTTGCGCATAGTTATATACTTTTATTCAGTCACGGACCCGCGATATCACGGTGTGTTCTAGTGACATTAAAAAATTGCTGACCTGAACTAATCATCATCATGCGATCACGCTTACTTGTCTGTCTACTTATATACATATTTTTGATGATGAGGCCATAACACCATATGCAGTCTTCGGGGTCATCTCTATGGTTAATTGGATGGTGTATAGATGGAAATACACACAAAATGCTTATACATTTAAACGAGCTCATTCACCGTTAATAGTTCCATTGAAATGTAGCTTTATACTCGTATGCGGTAAAGCTTAGCGAAAGGTATTGCGACGTAATCAGTCAAACAAACTTTATTAGATTAACTCTTTAAGGAACGATCGTTTTCATTGGTCAATCAAACCTTCGACCTCACACCTGCAAAAATAGAACACACGTACTATAACGTTGAATGGACTGATCAATATTCACGTAGCTGGTCAAGGTCGTTTAAAGCTTCCATCGTCGTATTTGCAGACATGATTGTGTTCTTGATTAAGCAATCACAATTCTAGCTTTAAACAACTTGAATGGAATAGTAAACTTTCGAAAGATCTCGTCGAACTTCTAAACGACAATAAAGCTAAAACATTGAAGATATCCACACTTCATTCAGAGCTGAACATGGTACATAAAGACTTAAAACAACATCGTTTCCAAATAAATGAAACTGCTCAATATACAAGAAAAAACACCGTGAGAATATTTGGAATTGTACAAACAGAGGAGAAAGAAAATACTCATGATGTCGTTCAAAAACTATTGAAAGAAAAGCTCTCTCTTGATAACATTGACATCGAAATTGCACACAGAATAGGTCCGGTCAAAGATTCTGATGAAAATGTTAACACCAGAAGACCAATCATCTGCAAAATGCTCCGTAGAACTGATAAAATCAAAGTCATAGCATCCCGTCGTAAACTTAAAGGCCAAAAAGTTTCTATTAGTGATGAACTTACTAAACTAAACTTTGAACTTTTAAAAAGTCTACAGGAACATGAGCTTATAGATCAAGCTTGGTCTTACAATGGTAAAATCTTTGCTAAACACAAAAACAATGATATCAAAAGAATAATTGACATTGCTGATGTTAGTAGAGTCTTCGTAAGCTGATCTATTTACTGAAATCACATGTAGTACTGCTGAAAAACTTGTTGTTTCTCGTGAGTTGATGCATTTTCTTTATAATATATATACATATAACCTTATTTATGTTGATTCATGTAACCGATTATTTTTATATTTGTATAGATATATATCCTTAATTGTAAAATTGTTTTACTAATCTCATGAGCAACAGATTCCCATGGTTTGCTTCAGTTTCTTTTTTTTTTTTGGAAATATATCACTTTTGAATTCTTCAATAGTTAAG
This sequence comes from Mytilus edulis, assembly GCA_019925275.1. Lineage (NCBI taxonomy): Eukaryota > Metazoa > Mollusca > Bivalvia > Mytilida > Mytilidae > Mytilus > Mytilus edulis. The sequence goes on along the minus strand of CM034358.1, from coordinate 26,915,627 downwards.
TTTACAGCAATAAACCTCTTAATCTGTAATTATCAGTGTTATTATTTTTTTATTTTTTTTCTGATCCTTTTTAGTTTAAGTTTTAATGATCCTCTTTTTTTTTTAGTCTTGATAATAACCAAATCTCAAATTATTTAAGGCATATAAAGTATGTTGCCAAATTTATAATGCTTAATTGTTTATTGCGTGCATTGGATATCCGTTTGCCTGTATTCATTTCTTTTAATTTTTTTTTTTTTTTTTTTTCGCTATGTGTAACCTGTTTGTATTTTTTTTGTCAACTTGTATTATATTGTTTGTTTATGTATACGTTTTGCTCAGTGATCCATAATCCCGCAACATTCCACTTGCTTACCTATGATTGGGGTTGATCAGTATAGAGCGTGTATCGGACGATTTCATAATACTATTGTATCAAAGCAATTACGAATAAACAGTTCTCACTTTTTGAATAGCACCTTGTCACACTCTCGTTACGTGTACGTCTTTTGTTCAGTTATTACTGTTCTTTCATTTTCTGTTTCACTACACAAGCTAGCAATGCTGATATTTTTATTACTAGTCACATCGGGAACTATTCATCCTAATCCGGGTCCGTCCGGGGATCTATCTGTATGTCATTTAAATGCACGTAGTTTATATTCTTTTGATACCGTATTAAAGTCCAACCGAACTAAGCTAGATGAAATTGAGTTCGTCCTGTGTAACGAACTCCAATATGATGTGATCTGTATAAGTGAAACTTGGTTAAAACCAGATATATCATTTGAAGATATAAAGATTGATAATTATAATACTTACAGGCGAGATAGGGCTGACGGGTTTGGTTACGGTGGTGTAGCCATATATGTTTCCGACCGACTATATTCTATGCGCCGTCAGGAGTTAGAAATACAGGGTCTCGAATTCTTATGCATTGAAGTCAAAACCAAGGATAAGTCTATCCTTGTTAGTGTTTGTTACCGACCGCCGAATGTAACGGCAAATGAACGTAAAAAATTCACTGATAGCTTTACTGCAGTCATTGAAAATATGAAATCACACAGCCCAGATGTGTGCCTGATTCTAGGGGACTTCAACGACCGGTGTGTTTCATGGTTTGATAGTCATAGTCACAGCGAGCTCGGTCTAACTCTTTTTAATCTGGCCCATAGGTATGGTCTATCACAATTAATTGATGAACCGACCAGGTATACGGATAGCAATGCGACATTGTTAGACCTTATATTCACTGACAATGAACGTTGTGTATCGGACTTCGGAGTTAGCCCACCCCTACTTAATCTCGACCATTGCATTATTTTCTGTAAACTATCCCTCAAAGTAAGTAAATCACGTGCCTTTCAGCGTCGTGTTTGGGATTACAAGTCAGCTGATTTTAATAGTCTGAATACCGCATTATTAAACGCTCCCTTTGATTCCGCATATGAAATTTTTGACGATGTAAACGACATTGCTAGTTATACGAGTGATCTTATCACCTCCGCTTGTTCTGAATTCATACCGAATAAAATAGTAACTATTCGTCATAGGGATAAACCATGGATGAGTAACGAGGTTAGGCGAGCGATTCGCAAGCGTGATCGTTGCTTCAAAAAATATCAACGGACTCGAAGAGACGAAGACAAGTTATATCACATAGTTGCTAGGAGAGAGGTCAATCGCTTAAAACGAGACGCAAAGCAAAGATATGAAATTAATATCATTCGCTCATTTTCTAGAGAAAACCTTAATCCTAGGAAATTTTGGTCCCTTAGTAAATCTGTGTTAGGTTACAATTCAGATAGAACTATCCCCCCTTTAAAAGATAACATGAATCTGATATCTGATGATCTTGAGAAAGCAGAACTCCTTAATTGTTATTTTTCTGCTCAGATGCACTTGGGTCAACATGAAAATGACTTGCCCGCTCTACCGCCATTATCTTTTCTTACAGTAGAGCGTCTTCAGGAGATAGTAGCTGTCGAAGAAGATGTTCTTAAATATTTACGCCAATCTAACCCCCATAAGTCATGCGGCCCAGATGGTATATCAAACCATATCCTAAAGTACTGTGCTCATTCTCTGTATAAACCACTCACTAAACTCTTTAATTTCTCACTCCATTCTGGAGTATATCCATCTCTCTGGAAAGTATCTAATGTGTGCCCAGTGTACAAAAATAAAGGCGATAAAAATATCATGTCTAATTATCGACCAATTGCTCTACTATCATCTGTGTCCAGGATCCTTGAAAAAGTCATCTACAAGGCTATCTATGAGTTCTGTGAATTTAATGACTTACTCATCAGTGAAAATTCGGGCTTTAAGAAAAACGATTCAACAGTGAATCAACTAATTACTATTACTCATGAAATTTACAAGTCATTAGATAGCGGTAAAGATGTATGTACAATATTTTTAGATGTTTCAAAGGCCTTTGATAAGGTTTGGCACAAAGGCCTGATTTTCAAACTTAAACAATTTGGCATATGTGGCTCACTTTTGTCTCTTGTAGAGAATTACCTCTCAGGTCGTACTCAAAGAGTCGTTATTAATGGTCAGACATCATCGAGTCAAAACACCTATGCTGGTGTACCCCAGGGCTCTATACTCGGTCCTTTGCTTTTTCTTATATATGTGAATGATATTAAAGATGGAATTGTCAGCAATATCAAACTGTTTGCTGATGATACGTCCCTTGTCAAACAAATTGATGACATCTTTGATTGTTTCCAAACTCTGAACAGTGACCTCGTCACGTTGAACACATGGGCCCAGCAATGGTGTGTAACATTCAATGCAGAAAAAACGGAGTATCTTATTATTTCTAAGAAGAAGCAAATACCACACTACCCTCCATTGATCTTAAATAATGTAAATATAAAGAGAGTTACATGCCATAAACATTTAGGTCTTATCTTGAATGATAAACTTTCTTGGACCGATCATATTGCTGATATTTGTAAGAAATGTCATAATAAACTGAACACTATCTTGAGGATGCGACATATATTACCTAGATTATGCATTGAAAAATTATATAAAACATTTGTTCGTTCATTGCTAGATTATGCAGATGTCATCTATGATAACTGCACTAGCGCCGATTCTGCAAACATTGAACATGTACAGAGACGTGCCTGCATTATATCTACTGGGGCAATCAGGGTCACAAAACATGTCACTTTATTGAAAGATGTTGGTCTTGAGCTTCTCAAAACACGCCGTCAAGTTCATAGACTTACATACTTGTACAAAATTAAAAATCATCTTGTCCCAGATTATCTTTGTAATTTTCATCCATTGTTCCATCATAATACTGAAAACTATAACTTAAGACGACATGCTAACCTGATACCCATCAGGTCAAGAACAGTAGCATACTATAAATCTTTTCTTCTAGCTACGATTAGAGACTGGAATAGTTTGTCAGCTGAACTAATTACAGCAACATCTTTGGCAAGTTTCAAAAGGTTGTTAAAGAAGAATCTCAATTTGTGTAGTAAAAACATATATTCACGAGGACATGGTTATGAGAAAAAGATTCATACTAGATTACGCTTAGGGCTTAGTGCTCTTAATGACCACTTGTATAAATATAATCTAACATTAAATAGGTTTTGCGATTTCTGCCCAGGTAACTGCATTGAAAACACTGAGCACTATTTAATTCATTGCGCCCGTTACACGAACTATCGGATTACTCTTCTACTTGGAATTAAGAATCTGCTTTGTCCAGATATAAATATAGCAATGTTGCGGGATCTATGTCCCAACTATCTGAGCAAAATATTAATAGAAGGTAGTGATGATTTGTCTGATGATACTAATTTAGAGATGTTTGAGTGTGTGTTTCGATTTATTAAATCTTCGAACAGATTTTCTCGATAGCTTAAAAACTTTTTTTGACCTGATTGTGCTCAAAATTGTCTTTCCATAATCACTATTTTATATTACTGAATCATACATGTTTGTTAATTCGTGTGCATGTGAGTAAGAATGAGCGAGTGATTGGATGGGTGTGTAGTATTTGTATGTCTTGTCCTGTACATATTGTCTTGTCTTGTGTTTAACATGTTTGTATTCAAAACTTTGATAATTGTGAATCTGTATATATCTATGTTGAGGAGATCCACGCGTAGCCTCTGGCTGTTGGCAATCCTCTTTAAATAAATAAAGAATTAAATTAAAAATTAATTCTAGCTTTTATAAATGTGCATGTGAAATTCATTGGTTTTATAATTTTCTACAATTGTCAGATAGTAAAATTTTAAACTTTAAAATCTTAACAGTTTTCACATCGAAATATTTAATTCAAATTTGTCCTCTGGATCAAGGGACGATATCAAAAGTTCAATGAAAAACTTTAAAAAAAAACTCAATCCACATATTTTTTTTCATTGACTCTCCCCACAAGTTGCTCATCCTGCCTTTTCTTTCACTCAATGGACTCGATGAATTAGCGTTGTACTTGAAAAATGAAACCGTACTTTTCTACAAACACTTTTCATATTCTTTGACAAGTTTTAGGTATTCGACACAGGAAAGTGATTTTTTTTTCTGATTCCGTTTACTTGAGAAAAAAAATTCCGAAATTATAAGTAAATTCCGATGATATTTATGTTTGCCCTTCTGACCCCTTCTGTCCGGTGGGCGTCCGTTTTTTACAGATGTGTTCTTAAAAAGTGGACACATCTTAACTGCGGGATAATACCTTGTATACTATAAATACATATATAAAAGAAGATGTGGTATGATTGCCAATGAGACAACTCTCCACAAAAGAACAAAATAACACAGAAATTAACAACTATAATAGATCACCGTACGGCTTTCAATAATGAGCAAAGCCCATACCGCAAAGTCAGCCATAAAAGGCCCGAAATGACAATGTAAAAGAATTCAAACGAGAATTGTTCCTTGTAAACTACGACATTTCTCACAAGTATTAATTTATTATTTTGTTCAACACATGCAAAAGAACTGAATAATCTTCGCCGATGTAACTTTTCAATTAATTACAACAACATGCCTTCACTGAATTCATTCAGGTGCACAAATGATACGATTAAAGTTATTTTGTTTCCATTTTGGGGGACAATTTCCTCCGTTTATGGTACGCTTAGCTACTGTGTGTACGTTTTATAGCATGAAAATAATAAAATAGGAATGTCAGTGCAACCCATCATTAATTATTGTAATGGATCAGTATTATGAGATACTTCTTATAAGTGACTACGACATTGTTAGGATTATAACCTATCGTCAGTATGGAAGAAATTAAAAGTGGTTCATATATTCATTTGTATAAAAGCCACACATGCATTTTATTTTATCCTTATATTTCTCATTATGCGGTACACGATAATTGAGTTGCTGCATGCATAAAGAACTTACTGAATACAAAATATCAGTATAATATTTCGACCCCACTATTTGAAGTTAACAAAAGATTTATTTAATTCTTTTGACCAAAGGTTTGTAAATTAAACAAATCCTCGTTTTTACGTTCGTAGTAACATAGTACATTCCATTGTCGGTCACCTGTGTCAATTCACGTGCACACTGACTATATTGTTTTTGTATTTGAATCTTTCGGCCATTGAATTGAGACGTTACAAGTTGTTTGTTTATGATACGCCAGAATGTTATCAATGAACTATCAAATGCTAAACTTAACTGCATTTCACTGTAATTAACGATAAAATACTCGATTAAATCTCAAATGGTCATCATGGCATGTCTTTCACATCCAAGTAAAGGATAGTATAGAAGCATGTTGTTTTTTCCTCCTTTCTTTCTTTACTTTACCTTCCGACCTTTTAAATTCTTGATAAATATATACATGTATCATGCTATTGATTGACATAACAATATTCGCCTATTTCGCTGTCTACATTTTATTGATTTGTTTTTTTATGACAAAATACATTTCGCCTTTGAAAGTTTGTTTATATTTATATTTATTACTTGGAATGATTTTGTTTAAATTCTCTCGTTTTTTGAAGAAGTAAAAATTTCTAATGTTTGCATTACATAATCTACATCACAAGGCATTTGAGTTCACTTTGTATACCAATTTCTCGTTATTATATACTAGTACAATTGTTTAATTCGGTTTGTATTGAATAGATCATTGAATGGACATTGTTCTTTTCATACAAGAAACTTAAACATCCTTCATAAAAGAATACCTGATCATTTAAGAACAAACTTAATACACTGTATTGAAATAAACTTCAGAAGTCAATTCATGAATTTATTTGTAGTTTTCAGTGGTTTTGATAATACATATTATTAGTGAATTCGCATATCAGTGAATTGTATTATATTTAGATTGCTTAACCATTATTATGACTTTGCATAACAAAAGGAGAATCTGTCATTAATGCTTTTACACCCAAATAAACTTACAAAAAGAAGCATTCATTTCTTAAATATCTTTTGTGTTACATTACAACGATAAGAATTAATAACGATGAGTTCAAGAGAGAAAAATAAACAAACGTGACAGACACCAAAATGGTACAGCTATTCATGATAATGGCCTTTATTGTAATTCTATAAGAAAATTACTAGCAGAAATCCTTTCAATATATTTTACTAGAAGAAATCAAAATATCAAAATGCTTAAGTGGAGTTTAAATCATATTAATAAGTTTTTGCGTCATTCAGATCTTTTTATGATTAAGCGTATCCGTTTTATTTCATTTGCAAACATTTTTTAAAAATAAAACAAAGTAAACGATATATAAAGGCAACATTAGTTATACTGCTGTTCAAAATTTATCAATCGATTGAGAAATCGATATAATTGTCTTGTAGACTTTCTTTCCGAATCATCAAAAAATGATTTAAAGCTCTCTTAAAGAACCGATAAGACTGTCTACATCGTTCAGTTTCTGTATCGAGCGGCATATACTAATATCACATATGTTCGTTCGCTCGTTTGCTCCTTAGTCCGTTAGTCCTCCTGTCCAAGTTAAAGTCTTTTGTATCGGCTGCTACTCCTGAAATGAGACCAACTTTTGTGAATCTTTCATAGAATTCTACTCTGATGTTGTTCTTTTAACCCTCCTATTTCATTTCTTTATCAAACATATTTTTGGAATTAACTTTTCCATCTGGACACTCTAGTTTACGTTTACATAATGTTATGAAATTCTCAGAATGTTCAGCGTTTAATACCATTGTGTATCTCTTATGCAAATCATTATACCTTTATTATTATTATTATTAATCATATGTACGGCAGAATATGAATTTGACTTTGCATGTAAAAAGGTAATAATAATCCTATAGGTTGAAGCGCAAATCGAGGTGAGATAAGTCAAACAGGGCCATAAAAGAGGGGCGAAAGATACCAGAGGGACAGTCAAACTCGTAAACCGAAAATAAACTGACAACGCCATGGCTAAAAAATAACAATTGTCATAATTATCATCCGACTTTTTACAGAAGATATCGCCTTTAAATATATTTTTTACATTTCATTTTGGACAAGAACACAAGAATAGACCCACCAATATAAAATTAAGGAGATATGGAATTATAGACAGTTGTACAAATATCAACTTTAGTTCAAATGCCCACAATACAGTCAAATAGGTCACAATTCGGTCTTCAACCATGAAGAAAACCCACAATCTCCATTTATTCGTATTTTGAACCAAAAGGTTTGTTGGATTGCAAATAAATCATTTATTTTTTGCAAATTATTTCTTCCATAGGACAAATATGTTCTGGAACGGCTACTGTTGGTAGACAGAATACACAGGACAGAGACAATAATGATTATGAGAGTACAGGAGGTAAATATCTTACTACTGACATGGCATGTGTGTTATAGAGCTAATTTTGATATAAAATATAAGGTGATGTGGTATGATTGAAAATGATACAACCATCCACTTGATTTCGAATGAATATTAACAAATTATTTGCAACTGCAGCGCCATCATCAATGATAAAACATACTTCGTGTAGTCGTTTATTAAAGTTAGTTTAGTTAGTTAGTCCTTACAAACAACGGTATATTACTGGGTCTTCCAACTGCTCCACGATAACTCTTTCTAAGTTATTAACATCTATTTTATCAGAAATCAAAGACGGGCTTAAAAGTTATTGTGAAACTGCATATTCTCGAGGTGACGTGAATCAGATGTGGATACTTACGGTGATACCCAACTCTTTCACTAAAAATAATTCGGCTCGTTTAAATTTCGAAATATTTTGACAAATTATGAACTTTGACCCTTTAACAAAAATATGAAAATTTCTAAAATTTTTAACCAATCATTTTATCAGAAAAATTACACTAGTTATAAAGCAGTTTGACTAATACCAATTTTGATCACTGAGAAGTTTAATATTCTCTTTACGACACAACATAATTTAAAAAAAACGTTTAGCTGACTTTACAGAGTTATCTCCCTGTAGTGTTAGGTGCCACATTAAAAGTTCCAAAGATCTTTTAGAGTACATACAATCTAACTCTTACATCTTGCAATACTATTAAAACATTTGACTTTTCAACACTTTATACAATTATTCCACATTTCAGACTAAAAACTTTGAAAGAGTTGGTATTGCTTTGTTTTATAAAAAAAAACAATAGCCAACGTAGATACAAGTATCTTGTCTTAGGGAGGTACATATTCTTCTTTGTAAAGGATCACTCTGATTCAAACAAAAAATTCTCTGAAACTGACATTATCAAGATGCTTGATTTCTTGATTGACAACATATTTGTTACGTTCGGAGGACGTGTTTTTCGTCATGGTGACTATAGTGCGGTGACTGAAGGCAGATTTTTTTTAAATTTAATCTCCCCACCGAACACACACCTATATAATATATCATTGGAAAGAGGAAATCGTGTACTATAATAATATGCCTGTCGTCAGGACTTGATTTGGTCACATTTTTTTCAAATTGAGGTCAAAGGTTTTATGTAAAAATCTGTGAAAATTTGGGAGGGTTTCAATTTTGATATTTTTTCCTATTTCTAAACTCTACCGTAATACAAATGATATTGTTTTAGCTTTATTAATGTTTGTTATTATACATTAACCTTAATCATTGAGATTTTTTTATCCAAGAAAATGTTTAAAACGACGTTTTATAAACAAAACTTCAAAAATCAAGTTTTCAACCTATAAAATGTTTTGAGCACCTTAAGATGGTACCTAACACTACAGGGAGATAACTCTGTAAAATCAGCAGAACGTTTTAATGACATTGTGTTCTTAAGGGAATATTAAGCTGCTATATAACCAGTGTAATTTTTCTGAATAAACGGTTGGTTCAATTTTTTGGATTTTTTTTATATTTTTGTCAAACGGTCAAAGTAAATACTTTGTCAAAATTTTAAGAAAATTAAACGAGCCAAATTAATTTTAGTTCAGGTGTTAGGTACCACCTTAACCTTATGAAAAATTCAATTTCAGGTAAAAAATCAAGTGTCATGCAGGACAATACTTTAAAATTATTTTTCAAACTATCATATTGGTTGAAGGATCAAACCAAAGCAATAGAACTCTTCAGTCAAATATGACCCCAAATTGAATTTGCGGATACTTCAGGTTTTTCATAGACTACTCGTTGCTTTTGGTTTTTGTTCACAATTATTACTGCTTCCATAGTATTATCATCTTCGCTAGCCAAGGGTTACGATCCACTTTCGTTCTCTTCACCCTTGGCGGATTGAGATAAAATTTCGGAGACACAAGGTAAGGATTTTTATTGGTTGCAGTCGGAACTCGCTGCATCCAATCAAAAAGCGCATAAAACATGATCACGTGTAAATGTAAAAAGTGTTTGTAAACAATTGCCACGTGTTTATTGTGCAACAAGTCTTTAAATTCTTTAAACATACGACTTTATTTAGTGACAACTTGAATGTTTTTAATCAATTAATAGAAGTTCCTGTGTATGTTTCCTGCACAAATGCATGAATGTTGATGTATATTTTCGTTTCCGGCTTTATCAAGTGTGTAGAATCTAGACGCTACCGTGTTTTTACCTCCAAATTGAAGAGTTCAAGTGCTACCATTGGTCAAGAATAATGTTTTCGGAATGGGCGTGACTTTAATCTTCCGATAGATGGCGCAACATTGTTTTCACAAATGTTGGCTTAATCTGCCAAGGGTGAAGAGAACGAAAGTGGATCGTAACCCTTGGCTAGCGAAGATGTAGTATTATCTGTTGTTGTGTATTTTACTCTGGTTGATAAAATTGAGAATGGAAATGGAGAATGTGTCAAAGAGACAACAACCCGACCAAATAAAAAGACAACAGCAGAAGGTCACCAAGAGGTCTTCAATGTAGCGAGAAATTCCCGCACCCGGAGGCGTCCTTCAGCTGGCCCCTAAACAAATATAGAGGGTGGTAAAGGGTTATTTTCGTGCAACGTTTTCGGCCTTTTTATTTCACGTGTCTTCGTGTTTTGAGTTTTTATTTCTCGTTTTCTCGTGTTTGGCTCGATGTGCGTGCTTCGTGTTTCCCCTTATTTATTTTCCGTGTTTCGTATCGGTACACCTAATTTCTCGTGCATGCTTGTCCCGCATTTGATGAAAAGTAAAACGGGACTAATTCAAAGTCAGCGTGTTATGATACCTTCTGAAACTTGTGTGACTTTGATACCATTCTACTTTTGCAATTATATTGTATATATATGTATGGTATGCGATAAGGTCCATCAAATTACTATGAATAAAATTATTTTTTTTCAAATCAGATGCAACTAGCGATCCCTTAGTAAAAGGTGACCGCAGGGTCGATATGTCCATTGATAATGACTGCATGATCTCAAAGAACGGCTGACTTAAGAACTTCTAGTAATTTTTTCCTTAATATATACGATTTTATTTCTCGTGCTACGTTTTTCCTGATTTTTAATTTTTCGTGCAACGTTTTTTCAATTTTTATTTCACGTGTTTCCGTGTTCAGTACCCCCCTTTACCACCCCCAAATATATACTAGTTCAGTGATAATGAACGCCATACTAATTTCCAAATTGTACAAAAGAAACTAAAATTAAAATAATACAAGACTAACAAAGGCCAGAGGCTCCTGACTTGGGACAGGCGCAAAAATGCAGCGGGGTTAAACATGTTTGTGAGATCTATTACATTATAAGTTTTGTACCTATATCCCCCCCTTTTTTTCTTGCAACGTACCACAAACTTCAAAAGTATTACATATAAGAAAAAGAAGATGTGACATGATTGCAAATGAGACAATTGACTCTCCAAATGAGACCAAATGAGACATAAATTAACAATTATAGGTCCCGTACGGGCTTCAACAATGACTAAAAGATATACTGCATAGTCTTCACTTCCCAAAAAGAATTATGTAAAACAAACGAAAAATCTAACGGTCTGATTAATGTACAAAATAACTAAGAAAGAAACAAATATAGTATATAGAAACAAACGACAAACACTGCATTACAGTCTCGTGACTTGAAACAGACACATACAAAATATGGCGGGGTTTAACTTTTTTAAGGTCGCGCCTACACTCCCCTAACTTGGGGGCTGGGACTGTGTGTACCAGTGCAAAAAGCTTTATACCAAATCAACCGTTATCTTCATCATCTTCATTTTCATCAACCGTCCCAAGAAATGCTTTAATGTTTCTACACATTTCACTCATGGCCACAGGTCTGCACATGAAAGGTTCTGCTCAAAGCAAACACGTTATTTTGAGTTTTTCTTTACAAGTACAGACAAGGTATTGTAGGAAGTCCAAAGACATTTGTTCCTAAAAAAAAATACCAGCTTCAAATCATCCCTATCACTTGATCCAAGATTTAACAGAGATCTAAAAGGAGGTTTTGGAAGTTGCTATGACATCCATATGCTTGTCTGCAAAGATGCTGGGGAAACATTTTACGAGACGTACACACTATCTTGAATTCGCTCAATTTCATGGTTGGCAACACATTAGATAGCGTCGCACTTCACTTTAAGGAGAAGCATAAAATCCATTGGCATTCAAAGTTTAAACAAGGTGTTTTGAACCAAACTCATGGTACATTTGTAATGCCAATCCTAAATGAAAAGGAGTAAAAAAAAAATGCCACACAAACGATTGACTCAACAATTGATTAGCATTTATGCAATTTATCTGGTGCCATTTCCTGAGAATAGTCTTGGCTGTATGCAGTTTCATCGAGTAACCATAAAATGAATGGCAATAAATACGAAGGCATTGACTGAATATTGAAGAAGAAAGAGACAATTCATCCGAAGTTGGGTATTCTTCTGTAGAGTTTCGATGTCTTTTCTAAATATACTTGCAGCGGAATGAATTATCTGTCCGTTATTTGTATCTATTACAGTTCACATTGAGATTTCGAGGTCAGTTTTCAATTGACGAGCAGCTGATATAGCATCTCAAATAGTTATTTTACTACTAAATATCATGTTATGTTTGCCTTGAACTTGTTGAAGTTGTTTAACAACTGAATTTCTATAAAAATCAAATGATAAAATTGGGAAAGGAAATGGTGAATGTGTCAAAGCGACAACAACCCGACCATAGAACAGACAACTGCCGAAATGAGTTTAGACTACATTTTACAAGTAGAATATTTTGAATCAGAATCAACCGGAAGGAAATATCTATATTATCAATTAACGGTTTCATGAGGAATTACCATTAAATTGTTGTCAATAGCCAAAATAAAATTAGTAAAAGCAGTATCGTGATCTGAGATACACAAAATGTATCTGCTTCCACGGGTTTGGATTTTATTTTTTGTTCGTTTTTAGCAAAGAATTTGTAATGCATTCAAAATGACAGAGCGCTTGACGTTTAAAAGATGGACGGGAAACTATTTTAACATTAACTTTATCTGACAGGGATTAAACATTCTTACTATGCTCATCTGATTCAAACTTTTTGTATCTTTCTGAAATGTTTTGTTGCAACAAAATACAAGCGCTCCAGATGAACGACTGAATTCTAGAACGCGTACAAATACCCGAAACTGAGGGACAACAGTCCGACAATTGTATGTCGTCATTAAATATAAGAGATTAGGAGCTTCCTCGCTCTAAAGGGAGGAACCAATATGTTTACTTGTTTTACTTTTGTAGCATGAACGATGATAAACTGCCTGCACAGAGTTCTTCAAATTAGCAGCTATCGCATGAAATATCTTGATGTTCATCTCATCCAACCTTTCATTCAATGCAGATACAAAAATCGACTTCCCTATACTGGTAAATTGACTTAAAATTTCAGTCGATTTTTTAAGCACTGCATTAAATTTAACGACTTTTGTCTTTTCTTTGGACTTAATGGAGCAAGTTGCAACGGACTTGATATATCACGGAATATTTACTGAAACTATCCGTTATTATTTTGATTTTACAATAATACTTTTCTGACAAAGTATATTTGATGTTTTATATAAAAAAAAACATAGAATATAACCATATACAAACAACGTATGTGGCATATATCAGTGAACTTTAATGAAAATATGTGTATATAATAGCGAAAAAGGTAGTAATTTCATAAATCAGATGAGAGCAAATTATTGACTAATACACAAAATGTGACGGGAGGCAAGTGATTCAGTTCCGTGTTGAAATTGAAGTTTTTTTTCTCATTCTTATTCCATTGATTTCTTCAGGTTTTTTTCATATTTTTATCACTTATCAGTTTTATGAAATACTATATTCTAAAAATATAATGGGATAATCTTTATAACTACTATGAAGAAGAAACTAAAGTTTGTGTCTAAATTTGCAATTAAAATAACCTCAATTTTAAACAGTCAAAACTTCACAAATTTTATAGATTTGAAGAAAATAAAATACTGAATAGAATATTTTGACATATAAAAATAGCTTCAGGAAAAACTATTTCAATTAAATGTAAGCAAACATACACAATTTTTCATTTTGAAAAAGTGGGTTGAAACTCTCCAATATACTACTAGTCGGCATTAAAACGACTTTTTAGAAAATTGTGACCGTACGAAATTCTGACGACAGGGCAAAAACAAAAGAAGAAATATTAGTCTTTATTTTTAGCCGTGTGTTTTTTGGGGAGATTAAACTCGCGATATAGACGACTCTTTACACTTCTGTCACCGCACTATGTTAAGTGCATCTATCCCATCGAATTAGAGCTAAAGTATACAGCATATACATTTAAGTCGGCCTCTTATCTTGACCAATATTTGGAAATTGAAAAAGAGGTCGGTTGAAAACAAAACTTTACGACAAAAGAGATCATTTCAGTTTTCTAACTGTGGAACTTCCATTTCTAAGTAGCAACATTTTAGCCGCACCTGCAAACGGGGTATATATCTCCCAATTGATACGATATTCCCGTGCTTGCATTTCCTATCATGATTTTCTTGATAGGTGGTTGCTGCTCACACTGAAGCTATTAAAACAAGAGTTCCAAATGGTGAAGTTGAAATCATCCCTTCGTAAATTTTACGGACGCCATCACGACGGTTGGTTGACCGTTATGTAATAATCGTTTCACAAATGATATCGGATATGTTCCTTATGTCGTAACTACAATCTCCTTCCCTTTCATGAATGTGACCTACCGAATGAGACAATTTTCGGGATTTGTTATAACATGAGCAACACGACGGGTGCCACATGTGGAGCACAATCTGCTTACCTTTCATGAGCACCTGGATCACCCCTAGTTTTTGGTGGGGTTCGTGTTGGTTATTCTATAGTTTTCCATGTGTACTATTGTTTGTTTGTTTGTCTTTTTCATTTGTAGCAATGGCGTTGCCAGTTTATTTTCGATTTATGAGTTTGACTGTCTCTCTGGTATCGTTCGTCCCTTTTTAAGCTAAACGTATAGCATAGAAATTATACTAATATATACTTGCCATTGGTTGGATGCTTTAAGGTCGTAGGGCACTTAACTGTTAATAATAAATTCCATAAAGAAATCCCTTTATGGATTTATGATAGCTTTTTCACGGTATAAGAGAACCAATGCCAATAATTTAATGTATATATTTAACTAAATCAGTTAGTAATAAGTAAAATAAAAAAAATACTAAACTTAGAGGAAAATCAATTCGGAAAGTCCAAAATCACATGTCAAAATCAAATAACAAAACGCATCAAAAACGAATGGACAAGAACTGTCATATTCCTGACTTGGCACAGGCATTTCCAAATGTAGATAATGGTGGTGTAATTCCATTGATAGTCAGTCAGCAAGTTCTTTTAAATGATATGTATTCCCTAGAATTATGAATGATTTAAATTTTATTCAGAAAGAATGCCATTTTTATTATTAAGGATTTGACGACAGTGATCATACTTTTTGTGTTTCATTAACCGTGAAAGTAGAATCGGTTTCCAAGTTCCCAGTATAGTGCATTTGTATACATCATTCGTGATTGCAGAACTGCGAAGAGAGTATTGTGGACATACAGTACATAGTTGAGAGAGTACGACATGGTAGTGTGCAGTTAGAAAGTTATAATTTGTTAATAGTTATTGAACTATTTAAGGTTATAAGTAGATAATTACTTTCATCTTGTTTTAAGTGAATGCTGTTCTGCTGAATGACAACAGATACCAGTTTGATTGCTGTGGCTTTATTTCAAAATGGGAAATATTTGCCAGAAATGGGGCAGCTGTTCCAATTGACGTAAAAGTACAGGTTTGGGAAGATACAGGAACTTTGTGGAATCTTCGAGGAGAAAACGCTATTACTGCAACCAGTAAGACCAGTTATTTAACAATTTTGAACTGTATCAGATTGCATACAATTTGAGGATTTAATATAGTTTGGTTTAAGTTCTTTTTGTAATAATGATGTATCTATGTAAAGTTTATTTTTGGTCTAATATCTTGTCTATCTAATGATTTTCAAAAGTATTTAATTTCATAGGAATAAAAGTTAAACTTACCAAGTTAAGTACAAAGTAAGAGACAATCCTCAAATCATATTTTCGACTTTACCGTTCTATTTGAGACAAGCTTCATACAGCAGTATCTGTAGAAGACTGAAAAGGACTAGTTTTAACCTTTTCTTTAACGTTTAGCTACTATTATATAGCTGATGATAAACATTGCATACTCTTCCGGAGCCTGATGCTCAGCCTTTAATGTTCAATGTAATTTTGTTGACTTTAGTATTATTTTCGTTTTATATATATCCAGCTTACAATAGCAGTGTGGGATAATTTTGCTTTACCGATTCAAGAAGAATTTTTGATTTCACATTAATATGTTGTCCTCTATTATATAACGAATGTCAATAAATATCTATTTTTGTTTTTTTAATATTTTTATCTATCTATTTATTTTCAGCTGCTGATGCTGAGAATGTCGTAACAATAGCAGCCCCCGATAGGATTCGTGCAAGAAAAGACGATTACATAGGCTTGTATGTTTTCCAATTATATAAAATGCTAACAAATACCAAGTTAAAAGTTTACAGGGACATAAATTTAGCTTCAACCGATGAGACAAAACAATCAAAAATATGATTTATTTGACGGATTTATTTAAAGGCGAAATATAGAAATGATACTTCGTTTCTAAAAATCTGTTTGGTACAATTTCTTCAAAATAATCTAAAAAAACATCGATTGACTTGCAGAGCAATATCCAACCTCATCCTTTGATTTTGACCCTTACCATGAGAAGGGTTATGTTCATACATTTAATAAAAAGAATTTTAACATTGAAAAATTAATCAAGGAGGAAATCAGGAACTACCATTTCGTTGACTCATCTGGCCCAAACAACATTTTATAGAGGTAAAACAGTGATTAACATATCACATCTTCTTTTTAGATATATATTTAATTACTAGACACAAATACAAACAGGCCTAGAAAAGTTGTCTTTATACGATGATTGCAGTTGGTTGAATGGCTATCAATCTTTTTATTTTTTCTATATTGTGTTAAATTATATGCCTATCGACAGTGTTCAGAAGTCATCCCAATGGCCTAATCAACTTTACATGGCGCACAAAATATGCATAAAATGCAGATACTGTATGTTTTAACACGAATTTAACAGTCCACGCTGCTTTTATGATCTAGTTTCGGATATTCTCAAATCTATGATTGAAAAATTAGGCTATGTTTATCACAATAATATACAGTATTATCAGCGGTGCAATAACGAAGAAGGGACTTGAATTTACAAAGAGGAGAATAACGGTGGCTTTCGATAACAATAAAAATTGAAGACAATTGTCACACATTTTTCATAAGTTTGCCGTATTGCAAAAGAACCTTTTCAAGTCTCAATAATGTAAAAAGTAAAATTACAAAAATAACCATAACCTAAAAAAATCCAAATTGGAAAGTCTCATATCAAATGGCAAAATCAAGAGATCAAAAACATCAAACGAATGGAAAACATATTTCTTAATCCTCGCTTGGTACATTCATTTTCCTAATAAAGATTAATGTCTTGAAGTGTAGATTCTAGGTACTGGCGTTGTTTTTCATCTTCATAACGTGCTATTGTGTATGTAGATTTTGGCTTATATCTCTGAAACAAAGCGTTTAAAGCAAATCTGATAATGCGTACAATTGTTCAGCAGGTCAGGATTTATCTGCCGTTGATATTTCAGAGGAGTCACACAACCCATTGTTGGATTGCTACCCCGGAATTGATAATTTTAGTGAAAGTTTGCAGTTTTCGGTTATTAACTTGAATATTATATATAGATAAAGATCAACTATAAGCAAGAAGTACAAGTTTTGCCGTTAATTGATTTAAATCATAAGCAAATTTGATATCTAATTTTTTTTTAAATCTACTTGCACGTAAGAAAGTCTGTATACAGTTTTTCAGTATTTTATAAAGTATGAGATATTCATATTAATTTTAACATAACATCATTCTATCGTGATAAAGCTTTTGTCGTTGTCACCAACCAATGGAAAACAAAATTACAAATGTACATCTTATCCTCTATAAATCACTGTACTGAAATGTCCTGAATATTTTTATAAACACAAAACAAAACAATCAGATGGTTCTATTTATTGTAGTTTTGAACCTTCTGGGTCTGTGGTCACATATGGAGGTGGAAACAAATACAAGACAACTAACTTTGTCATAGATCAAACGTCGTATGATTGGGATTCAGAAGCACAAGGAAACAACAGGGATCATGCAATTCATGCTGTTATAGTTGAAAGTATGTTACATGTATGTTACGTGATGTTTTATGTTTAATCAAGTAGCCAAGTGTGCATCGGAATATCATAAGACCAACATTTCGTGAGTTTTGTTTTCAAAGGTACTTTTTAAAAAATCTTGTACAGTTTCATTATATAATATTTAATATTATATAAGATTTTACTTAATTACTCTCAAAGATCGGTTTTTTCCCAAAAATAGATTTCAAATAACTCATCATTAGACTTTTGTCTTTATAATTGATTGGAAAAAAATAAATAATATAATGAGGCGAATCAATTTTACTGTGGTTGTAGTGGTTTAAAGCTTTCTACGAAATTCAGTGGAATATTTTAAGATACCGATGATAATGCTACGGCAAAATGTAAATTTGTCTACAATGTATCCTATATTGTAACGGTCTCTTTTAGGTCAGACTCCAGTGTTCACGAACTTAGACGATACTGTAGCAGTGAGTAACAGTGAAGTAGCAGGGACTGTCTTGTTTACCCTTACCATTAGTGACGGAGATGCTGAGGATGATGCTACACAACTAACTTTAGCGAATACAGTCAACACGGGATCTGCTTCAACTTTGTTTGAATATAATTCTCTTACATGTACGAGCATTATCTATAGCGGTTTGAATTAGAAGTAGAGATAGAATCATCTAGACTTTTCTAGTCTTGCAGTAAATAAAATATAAAATGATAAACGGGAATGTGTCGAAGCGAAAACAACCCGACAAATAAGGGGGAAAAAAATTCTAAAGACACAACTGAGTATTCTAACCTGTTACATGTAAACCTGTTTAAATACGCACTTACATCAGGCTTAAATGTAGGCTGCAAAAATTACACGATTTCTGCATGTTAAAAGAACTCTTTCATCAATTTGTAGATTACCTGCGTGAATACGAAATTCTGCCCCATTCAATCTCAAACCGACTTGGATTTAATAGAAAAAGTAAAATCACAAAAATACCGAACTCCGAGGGAAATTCAAAACGGAAAGTCCCGAATCATATAGCAAAATCAAATGTTACAACACATCAAACGAATGGAAAACATCTGTTATATTCCTGACTTGGTACAGGCATTTTCAAATGCAGAAAATGGTGAATTGAACCTGGTTTTATATGGCTAAACCTCTCACTTGTATGACAGTCGAATCAAATTCCGTTATATTTACAAAGATGCGTGAACACAACATACATCATAGGTAAAATAGTCAAAATAAAGTTACAACAGATAAGTTTTGTAAAAAAATAATGTTATCGTCTTCTGATCTTTTTTTTAACAGTAGAAATCGAAGTGAGGGCTGGTGTTACTCTGACTCCAGGAGATCACTCAATGACATTCAGTATTACAGATCCATGTGGACAGTATTCAACAGGAACACTGACTTTACGAGTAGAAAATGATGTAAGTTTATAAAAATTCATGGACGCAATCATTTTTTTCTTTCTAGTTTTTTTCTCAAAATTACACGGTCGTTCTGACGTAACGGAGAGAAAATTATGTATATATGTATAAGTTTCACCAGCAATCGTAATACTTTTATTGATAATATTTGCCAGTAACTCAAATGCAATTTTAATCCTTGATATAAAATAAAAATTTTCACATGCAATCAGTGGTCTTCAATGTTTATTTTACCGTATATAACAATAATCTGTACATGCGATGGATAGTATAAGTTGTTAAAAGATTTCTAGTTAAAAACATTTCTCAAATTTCTGAGCCAATATTCTCTTTCTCAGACGTTTGGTAGTTCTTTTAATCAGCGTATGATTTGCCTTATTTAAGGGTTTTCATCTGTTAAAACTCTATTGTGGCGTCAAATAGTTTTATTTTCGTCTGATAAATCCAATACGTAACAACACAATAGGAGATCGTGTATTGGTACGTCACAAGCTAAGGGCGTTTCGGAAAAGGCAGACAAAACTTTGTATTTGAGAAACAAATTCCACTACTGTATCTCATGCGATACAGAATTTTCTTCATTCTTACGGTTAAATTAAAAACCTACAGATAAAATCATATTGCACCATGTTTGATACAGTGGTTGAATCTGTTTACCAATGAAATTCCAACTAAGAAAATAGATTTTTTTTCATGACTACCATTATCATGTTTTATCTATAAAAAGTAAAAACACAAAAATACTGAACTCCGAGGAAAATTCAAAAAGGAAAATCAAAAATCAAAAGGCAAACTCAAAAGTCCAAACACATCTTGAAGTGAAGATAAAATACAGAAGCAATAACTAGTATTTGACTTGTAAAGTTTGTCACATAGTAAGACTTCATAAGCAATCTGACACAATCAACTGCAATTTACGTCAAAATGAAAAGTTGACTAGTGAAGAATTGAAATAAAGTTCATTACAAACAAATTCCTTTAACATAAGAAATATAAATCTTCTAGTTATATCAGAAAACTATTTGACATTCAACTAATTTTGATAAGTGGAAAGTATAACAATACGCAGTGATAAAGGAATGTGTTAATAATTATCAATATTGTTTTCAATATTACGGAATTTTATGCGACTGTCATACAAGACGAAGAGAGAGGATAAGCTAGCTATGAAACCAGGTTTAATCCACCGTTTTTTACATAAGAAAATACCTGTATCAAGTCAGGAATATGAGAGGTCTTGTCCATTCGTTTGACTGTTTGAGCTTTTGATTTGGCCATTTGATTAAGGACTTTCCGTTTTGAATTTTCAGCGGTGTTCGCTATTTTTGTGATTTTACTTTTCAATACATATATCTAATATTACAGCCACCAGTGATAACGAGTCTAGCTACAAGTAATAATAAAACTATATCAGAGGATCTGACATCAGAGACTTTACTTGATGAACTCGAAGTGACTGAGGTGGATCCTTTCACATGTCAGATAGATTCTACAGGAGTTCCATTTGTCATCAAAACTATATCTGGAACTTCCAGTAAGTTATAAATTAGTATTATAGGATACTATTTAGATAGTACTTTCAGATCGGCTGGAATTGCCATTCTTTCACTTCATTGGGACTCTGTTTCAAAATAGCACAAAGACCTCTGAAAACCTACTCTTTTATTCAAGTCGTGGGTTTTTCACGTCATTAGCCAATGATGCTTCTGAAACATGTTAAAACCATTCAGAGTTGAAAGGAACATTAGCTGTCAAATTATCCGATTCAACTAAAATTCACACATTCGATTTATGAAATACTTAAACGTATATCAAAATTATAAAAAATCTAAATTAACAACGTAAGATGCATTTACCCGATAATATGTATCAGCAGTACGTGTGTATTTGATTTTGAACGTCACCAAGGTGACATCCGAAGACTGCCGACGGTCATATAACCCAATACATACATGAGTAAAGATAAAAATAGATAACAGACACGTGGAATTGTTTATATCTCGTACAACGTAAGATGCATTTACCCGATAATATGTATCAGCAGTACGTGTGTATTTGACTTTGAACGTCACCAAGGTGACATCCGAAGACTGCCGACGGTCATATAACCCAATACATACATGAGTAAAGATAAAAATAGATAACAGACACGCGGAATTGTTTATATCTCGTACTTAGTGCTACTTTAAATAAATGTGTATATTATTTTTGCAATGTTTAAGTTCTATTTAGGACAAAACGATAAATGGTAGGGTTAGAAATACTCTTTAGTGTTATTTTTACGAAAATATATCAAAATTACCAATATGAGATTGATAATTAATGTATTTAACAGACCATTTGTTTGTAACCCTCTAAAAGTAAATATAAATGTCAGCTGCATTCAGAGCTTGCATTAAAATATAAGTACATGTTTTACAGTTATCAATCTCAGATTTGATTGCCTTCAGGGGTTACTGTTTATTTATCTCATTGTTCTATTTTCTTTTGAAACACATGTACATATTTATGGGTCGTCACAGCGCAATTCGTGCTGTTGTATTTTTTTCCATCTTTTAATCCATCCAGAAAGCATTTACGTTGAAGTTTGATGTTGATTCAATGGTTTATTTTCATTTCGTATTTACTGGTTATTCATGCTATACTTTTTATTTAAAATACTTGATATTAATGACTGAAACATTTACATTTTCAGAGTATGGAATTTTTCTATCAGCTGGTGCATCCATGGATTACGACACACAAAATGCCTACGTTTTAGATTTATCGTGTACTGACACTTATGATGTCACAACAGGAATATATACAGTTTATCTTAAAAGGAACAATGTAAGAAAATAATATATTTAGGCAGGTGTTACCTGTGTGGTGAAGTCCGTAAAACTAAAAACTTTCATTTTGCTGATCAAGATACTATTTTTAGGGCAACTGCAACGTCTTTTCTCATGTTTTAGAAAAAAAGTCCTGAAAACATTTCGTAAAGGATTGCTGCCTAAAAAAGAAAACATTTTATAGATAAACGGTTTTTATTCATAAGTAAATATTAATAGTCTTGTTTTGAAAACTTCACGAAATATGACGTTCTATAAATCAGGTAAAAGGTTGAGTATTTACTACAGTCAATTCAACCATATTAAAACTTGAATTGAGAGTTGTTTAATTGGCACATATACCACATCTTCTTAATTATATAGACGGCCTGGCACTTCTTAGTACACAATATTAGACAGAGTGTCCCATTCAAACTGTACATGACAGAGTTATCTGTACATCCTGCACATATGAGAGGACACATCTTAGCATGAGTCACACTATAGGACGGGAGAAGTAAAATTAACCATTAAATTTTCCCCCAAATAATCCCCGAGTGTCATCGAAAGAATCAAATTGCAGTCAACTTTAAATTTAATCGTAAAAAAATAGCTTCATTTCTTGATAATGAAGCATAAACTCTTAAGATGAATGTATTGGCGGAGATAAATAACTTGGTGTTTTGGAAGTTAAAAATACCCATATTACATTATCTGCTTTCTTCCATTTCCAGATAGTAGATTTAAAGAAAACTTAAACTTTAACTTTAACTTTAACTTAGCTGAATTTGGCAAAACTTTTTGGAATTTTTGTCCTCAATGCTCTTCAACTTCGAACTTTATTTGGCCTTTAACTTGTTTGGATTCGAGCGTCACTGATGAGTCTTTTGTAGACGAAACGCGCGTCTGGCGTATATACAAAATTTAGTCCTGGTATCTATGATGAGTTTATTTACTACCACTGGGTCGATGCCACTGCTGACGGAGATTTATTTCCCCGAGGGTATCACAAGCCCAGTAGTCAGCACTTTTTGTGCTGACATGAATTATCATTGATATGGTTATATTTATGAATTATATGTTTACAAAATTTAGAATTTTTGAAATACTAAGGCTTTTTTACCTCAGGTATAGATTACCTTAGCTGGATTTGGCAAAACTTTAAGGAATTTTTGTCCTCAATGCTCTTCAACTTCGTACTTTATTTTCCCTTTAACTTTTTTGGATTCGAGCGTCACTGATGACTCTTTTGTAGACGAAACGCGCGTCTGGCGTATATACAAAATTCAGTCCTGGTATCTATGATGAGTTTATTTAAATTAACGCCTTAGCAAATTTTGAAATCTCTTGTTTACGGGTTTTCATTATCCATGTTATGCCGTAAGTTTTAAGCATGACTTTAACCAAATTAAATATTTAATCAACCTCTATTTGGTTTGGTAGATTTTAAGTATTTGTGCGATATAGTTTATCATTTTTATTTAGCCACCTGTAATAAATGGACTTCCTTTAGCAATAGATGTACAAGAGGACAGTGTTGTAGAAACCACTCTTTATACCATGTCTGTTACAGACCCAGAAAACACTGCTGTAACCTGTTCTATACCTACAATTACACCAACAACAACTATACTATTCCATAAGCCATCTACAAACTTTAACGGTAAATACTCTAAAGATACAAGATGACAAAGCTTCTTAACTGCTATGAAATGTCTGACAAACAATTAATATCAATAATATATGCATACATCGGCCGCTTTTCAAGATGCATATTTCCCGAGCTGTTCCTCTCTCTACAACTGGGTTAATAAAGTCCTACAGGCAAAGTCAAATGATAGCGATCGTTTTGAACTACGTGCTTTGGTCTGTCATTTCTCCTTTGGCACTATTGCATTATTTATAAATACTTAATTTGTTCTTCTGAACAATCATGGAAAAAATAAATTTTAGAAATTTTAGTATCAGAAACACATGTCACATGTAACACTTTAAAACTATGTAAATGGCATACAAATGCTATACACTGGATGGTACACACTAAACATATTTCTTGACTTAATTTCATTACAATTTGTTTTCTGGTTATCCGTCAATTTGAATATTACAATCTGGTTTCTGGTTAAGAAGCTGAATATTTTAAGAACGGATCAGTAAAAAACAATCAGTTATTGCAAATCTATAGTTAAGATTCAACTTTGTCTGAATGTGATTTGCTTAAACTCTAGTGTCAAATATTTCACGAATGATCGGAACGAGAACAAATAAATAATCCATGTAATACGTCGTCGAGCATGCTGCAGCAAGGAAAATTTAGAATATCATTAAAAATGAGGATATATTTGGTAGGTTAAGAATTAAGTCTTACAATAGGAAACACTCAAGGAGGCTCGCGGGTATAAGATTTTCAGAAAAAAATTAAACATTAATTTTTCAATGCAAATTTTATTTAAAACCTTTAATAGTTGTAACTTTATCATTTGGTACAAAAATCGTTCCAAAAAATCAATTTGTGTTAACCCCAGGTGACTTTTGAAATGTAGATATCATGTAAAAAAAACTCCAAATTATCTCCCTTTGGTGCAAAAATGCCATTTTTTGGCATTAAAATTGAAATATCTTTTTTAACTTATCGGTGACCTATATTTTTTATTGTTGTTTTCAAATAAGCTGTACATAAACTAAATAATTGTAAAATTTGAGCGATTTCTATAATTTAGTTCTTTTTTTATTTCGATATTACCGTTTTTTCTCCTATTAGTTCAACAGAAAAAAAGGACATCAACAAAAATGTATGCTTCTTTCGAAGGCAGATTGTGAGCGTAAATTAACGGTGACCCCATTTTTTATTTCATTTTTCTATTAAGTATTAGATAAAGTTCATTTATAGAAAAATAAAGAGAAATCCTATATTAAATAAAAAAAATCATTTAGACCCGCGAGCCCCTTAAATCCTTTAAAGAGTTGCTGGATTTCCATTGTATTGGAATTTAAATGTATAAATAAGTACATTTCAAAACCTTTAATAAATGATTGTTTTCTTCCAGAATTTGACATTGTTTTGCAGTCGAATCCCAATCTTCAGTATGATTTAGTACGAACTTACCGACTTGATATATCATGCACAGACGGAAGACGAAGCGACACTGGTGTCTTCTTTGTGAATGTTCTTCGAAACAAACCAACTATATTCTTAAATCTGCAGAGTTAGTTTGTTAACTGAAGCTGAAATATATGTGTGGACCCGTTGTTTTAAATATGATTTCAAACATATAATTTTCTTATGCTTATGTCCTCCATGGTTTACAATAGTTCCTTGGTACAAGGCTTGTTTGATAAGAGTTACTACACCTTTTCTTGGTCCATGGCTTGCCGGAAGAGAATTACAACTTTTTCAGAAATATATGCTATGCTCATTGAAGTCATACAAACCATGTCTCTTTAACAAACATATTTATATAGAAATGACTGGACAGTATCGAAGTTCTAATTTGAAGTTCAACTGAATAGATAAAAAGGAACAAAACATTGAAAGCTTTATTTGATCTGCAAAGATCACTTGACCATTACTATGAACATTACCATGACAAACTTTCATGTTTGCTCTTGTTCGTAAAATTAATCTGTAAACTACAATTACATCTACAAAACTTACCATTTTCTCAATTAGTTATCACTCTACCAATTAAAGATAGTATATAATACATTTGATGAAAAGTATTAGTTTGAGGTTATTTCTAATAAAAAATATATAAGAAATTGAATACTTACTCACATGTGTAAAACCAATTTTCTATAAGTGTTATTCCAGATTCTGATGCAATTGTTTTGTAACAATTATTCTGATTGGATGACAGCAAGCGTAAAATTATCTATCTCCATGTCTGTAAATAAGGAAGCCGACATTTTGAATTTCGGAATATATTGACATGTTATTTCTACAATAATAAACAAAAAACTCACTTGTTGCGCCTAAAAATCTTCTTTTTATCAAATGTAACTACCGATGAACGTCCTTAAAGCTTCAAATACAATACAGTTATCTCTTAATTGTGGTACACAATACTGTTTATTTTTTTAATTTTCAGACACAACCACAGTTTCCAGCATCTCATCATATATTGGACAAATAGTGTTTGATGTAGAAGTTACTGACCCAGAGAATGACCAAGTTCAGTTTTCCATGTCATGTGTACCGTCTACCAATTCGCCATTTGAAATTTACCACTGTATGTTACATCTTATTTTTATGATATTGGACGTCATTAAACTTTTATTTGCAGTCCTGACATAAACAACGTTTTGACTTTATGTTACTTAACTTACTTCATAAAACATATGTCATACATAGGAAGCATTGAAGCATTCATTATGCCAGCACGAGTCGCTCAATCTATTATATCTTTGCACACAGTATGAGGTGGTTTGCTGTTTTCGGTGTATTTTTGCAAGAAAATATCATTACAGCATGTATTTTATAGGAAAAACACCGATAGTAATCGACAATAGCTTTTCATCAATATACAAGTATTCCTTTAACGCGTGAAAAATGAGAAATTTTTGTAATGATAAGTTATCATTAATATGATTTAAAAAAAAAATTGCATGACAATGCCCTTATATTGTAAACTTTTTCCAGCTAAAAATTTAAGTAAAAAATAACAAGGTATCATAGCCAAACAGCGAACAGATAGGTTACGGACGCAATCACGAGTTGGTTGACCGTTATGGAATAACCGTTTTACAAATGATATCGGATATGTTCCTTACGTCGTAACTACAATCCCCTTCCCTTTCATGACTTTGACCTACCGAATTAGACTATTTACCGGATTTGTAATCACATTAGCAACACGACGGGTGCCGCATGTGGAGCAGGATCTGCTTACCCTTCCGGAGCACCTGAGATCACCCCTAGTTTTTGGTGTGGTTCGTGTTGTTTATTCTTTAGTTTTCTATGTTGAATCATGTGTACTATTGTTTTTATGTTTGTCTTTTTCATTTTTAGCCATGGCGTTGTCAGTTTGTTTTAGATTTATGAGTTTGACTGTCCATTTGGTATCTTTCGTCCCTCTTTTAGAGATCATTTTATACAAATATACTTTTCAAAAATGTTGTACATGTTATAAATGTTATTAAATCAAACAATGCAAGTTATAACATTTTCAAAAGTACCTCGTACATGTTATATTATGTATAAAATACAGCTGCAAAAATGGTTTTAACTTGTACAAACCTTTATAATAAAACATGTATCTATTAGTATAACAAATGTCATTACCCTCAATAATATTCTTTTGTTCACAAAATGGAATTCAACATAGACGATTTCTTCTTTGTAGCTGGTGAAATATTGCTAAAAAGGTCCATTGAAGGGGAATTCGTACCAGCCTATGATTGTTATGTTGAAGTCAGCGATGGAAAGACCACAACAGGTCCTAGGTCATTGACTGTTCACGTTTTAGGTAATAAATAAGAATGCGAACCATAATTCTCGACAAAAACATTTTAGATATGACCATGCAACATCTATTACATTTTCCTTCATTTCTGTGAAGATGACCCAACTAACAATCATTGTCTATGCATTGGATCTTTCTCTTGTTAAATTAAGGTGCTAAATTTGTTAATTTCGAACTTACAATTGATTAATGAAGTTTTTATACTAAATATAGGTTTCATTGTAGCGATCTTCGGTGGGACTATAGATATATGTAAATAATAAGGCGATTACTCATGCTAGTAATCTTTCAAAATGTCATATCTATGAAAATAACTTATACTAGTATCCTTTATATCAATGAATAATTTTTTAATCAAATATTCATAATATATCCACCAAAACACTTATTCTAATTGTCATCAGAATGATATAATGAACAATCAAATGCGTCCTGTAACTTTAGAACATAAAACTTCTTTTTTCCTAGAGTTAATCCTTATCATTTGAACGCAAAACAAGTTAATGTCGATATTGCTTTACATCCCCGTATTATCATGGGAATGAATGAAATGGAATGGAAAATACCTACTGTATATCGAAGAGAGTGACAAAAACACATTATAATCCATTAAATGTGTACATACGTTCTTTTCCTTTCGAGAGATAGTGACCTCCTCTTTGTTGGGTACCGCATTCGATTTCAGAAGTTTACGGATTCGATACATGAACATTCACTGGATGTTAAGCATTATCAGTTTATTTTTAATCATTAGAATATAACATGACTACCAGTTGTTATTTTTTTTCAGATATAAATTATGTTCCCGTGATAAGAAACCTACCTCTTCCATCACCTTTAGTAGTGTCTGAAAATTCGCCTCTAGCCATGAGTGTATTCCAAGTATCCATACAAGACAACGACGGAGCGGATACTCATACATATACCATGACATCATCACCACCGGATGGCATTTTGTATTTTAGTATAGACTCTGCAAGTAAGTATTTGGTTGTTAATACTAATAAACGGAGTTATAAAATCTACTAAGCATATGTTATTCATTTTCTTTTGAAAATAGTCAAAATAAAAACTATATCCTGTTAATTTTCTTTCTTCGGTATCTTTAATTAGACATTGATATAATAGTCAAAAACTATTTTTGTCTTAGAGTGGCATTTTATGACATTTGGACAATGTTGTAAATTTTTCATGATTAAAATAAAATATTATGAATAAGATTGGAAGTAATATATTTTCATTTTCCATTTTTTTTAAATTCTAAACTTATCTTTTTGCTGTTCATATTAATATAAATATTTTCAGAAATATTTTTTTTTTAAAAACCTTTTGCGAATATATCGAATCTTGGAAAAATAATACTTCTCCATCTGAAGAGAGTACCCAAAGCAAACTTTTTATTTTTATTTATCCATTTGTCATACTTTTTTGATAAGTGGACTCTGCATCTATAAATGTATAATATGAAGTTACAAGATCACCCGAGTAATTAAATTAAAAATGCTATGTTTGGTGTTGTGACGAATATATTTTATACATATATAATCGAATATCAGTATGTCAGATTTACGCGATAAAAACTCCTTTGTTAAACTGCTACAGCCCATTAATCAGCACTGCTGTGTTGACACGAGTTATCATTGATATGGTCCCAATTGTAAATAAGCTGTTTACGAAAAGTTTAATTTTTGAAATACTTAGGTTTTTCTACCTCAGGAGTAGATTACCTTAGCTGTAGTTGACAACAATTTTAGAAGTTTTTGGTCCTTAATGCTATTCAACTTCGTCCTTACTATGTCTTTCCAGTTTTTTATACGAGCGTCACTGATGAGTCTTTTGTAGACAAAACGAGCGTCTGGTGCAACTACTAAATTTTAATCCTGTTATATGTGATGAGCTTGTTTAAATAGCACGGTTCTTGCAAATGTAAAATATATGAAAGTGACATCATATTTTATGTTTTAGCTGGACTTGTGAGTACTTCAGCAACAACTATAGTCGATTTTGAGGCCGTATCATCAACAGTTTATACATTAACAATAACTGTCACTGACACGAAAGACTCCGCTACACAGAATCTATCTCTTACTGTTGCAAATGTAAACGAACCTCCAGTGTATACAAAGAAATCTTATGTACTTAGTGTCAATGAAGGTTCGGTATGTACAATTATTTGAAATATTTATAGCGTTGCTTCAATTTTGTTAGTCTTTGTTCTTACAATGTCCTGTACCAATTCAGTAAAATGGCAGTTGTACTCGTATTTTTAGTTTCTGTGTGTGTTGCATTGTCGTTGGTCTTTTGTTCACTACAATGTTTTTGTTGTTTTCCTCTTATAGTTGATGTGTTTCCCTCGGTTTTAATTTGTAACCCATATTTGTTTTTGTCTCAATCGATTTATAACTTTCGACCAGCGGTATACTACTGTTGCCTTTGTTTGTAATTATCTATCTTATGTAATAATTTGTTGAGGACCTAAACTGATAACCAGTTTCCATGATAGAAATAAAAAGTTTTAAGCATTTTCTATTTCTGTGTTTGCTAATGCTTCACGTTCTTTTAAACTTTCAACTTTGTATTCTTTTAAAAATTTAGTTTGCCCAATAAATCGACGGGTTTGACGTTCGGCGTGATATGGTGAATGTGTGGTAGATTTGTGACATAAGTTGTAACATGTTGGTTTACAATATAAAGCGATAATTGTAACATGTTGGTTTACAATATAAAGCGATAATTGTAACATGTTGGTTTACAATATAAAGCGATAATTGTAACATGTTGGTTTACAATATAAAGCGATAATTGTAACATGCTGGTTTACAATATCAAGCGATAATTGTAACATGTTGGTGTACAATATAAAGCGATAATTGAAATCTGTTGGTTTACAATATAAATCGATAATTGTAACATGTTGGTTTACAATATAAAGCGATAATTGTAACATGTTGGTTTACAATATAAAGCGATAATTGTAACATATTGGTTTACAATATAAAGCGATAATTGTAACATGTTGGTTTACAATATCAACTGATAATTGTAACATGTTGGTTTACAATATCAAGCGATAATTGTAACATGTTGGTTTACAATATAAAGCGATAATTGTAGCATGTTGGTTTACAATATAAAGCGATAATTGTAACATGTTGGTTTACAATATCAAGCGATAATTGGAACATGTTGTTTTACAATATAAAGCGATAATTGTAGCATGTTGGTTTTCAATATCAAGCGATAATGTACTTAAAGGGAAACTTCGCAAAAAAATCAAAAATTGATATTATGTTCATCCTGTATAAAAATGCTCAAATTTATAGATATTAAAGTTTTATTCCGTTAGATAAGCGATCACCATCGATTTTAAATTTAGAGTATCAATTCTTTGTGATCAGCCATTTTGTCTTCTTTCCCCGATAACTGACAACGATATGTCTATAAACCACAAAGAAACAAAACTACAGTAACCGATGTAGTCGTAATTGCGTGTCGATATCTTGTCAATCGTACGGTTGTTTTATCCGACTAACTAACTTGATACGGAAAATATTCTTTTTTTTTTAAATTACCATGGTCTGTTGTTTTTAAACTGTTAATATTGGAATTAGGTAAAAAGTCAAAGTTGAAATCATAAATAAGTGTTCCGTGAAAATTGTTTTCGAAAATGTAATTTGTTCATAATTCTTTAAAGTAATAAACCTTTTTCAAATAAATTCTGATCTTCCCTCATCTGATCACCAGCATGCCTAAAGGTATTACTTCCAAAGGTATTGTGAGGGGTATGAGATGACACGTCCAGGTATTCAAGCGATTTCCTGTCGGGCTTGCAAGTTCATGCATCGTTTCACTTCTGCAGGTATTGACCAGTGTATGATGACTGTACACGGCCAATAACTTATAACTTTCCATTTTGAACTATCAGGTGTATAATATACAACTCTGTCTTACGTGTCATTACTAACAACGTACGCTTATTTATAAATAACATTTCTGGTGTAAAGAATATAATTCATAAAAATATAAATAACTAACCCCAAAAATAAGATTTGATGAAATTAAAATCTATTTAAATATTTTTTCCAAGGGAGAATTTGGGAAAATGTAATATATACTCGTTGTAAATAGTGAAGGACAGATTGGAACATACCAGAAATATTGATTTAAAAAAATGTACGCACTTGTCGACGACTCGTTTATACGACGTGGTCGAAAGTTACGGAACTATATAGCGCAATTTAAAATATATACATGTATACATTGAACATAAGAAAACAAAATAGTGAAGGACAGATTGGAACATACCAGAAATATTGATTTAAAAAAATGTACGCACTTGTCGACGACTCGTTTATACGACGTGGTCGAAAGTTACGGAACTATATAGCGCAATTTAAAATATATACATGTATACATTGAACATAAGAAAACAACATATATTTTGAATAAATAAGGTAAAAGTTTTGTAAATAGTCCACGTATGCCAGCAGTATGTAATCATCGAATGTCGATAAACTATTGTATACCAAAAGCAGAAGACGATCAAAGAAGAAGAATTAAGAGAACCAATTTGAATTAAATACAGGTCGATGTTTAACTTGCTTTGGTTCATCGAAGTTGTGGACATAGTAAAATCACAGATTTATATTTCAATAAGATTGTTCTCGAACAAAGGAGGGAATTCGTCATCACAATTGTTATATATGCCACTGGACGAACACTAATTATCCCCAAGGGATATGTGAATATTTGGTGGGAAACTATTGAATATCAAAGTTCCAAATTAATTTCGGGATTATTTTTTTTTTGGTGTTCAATACCAGAAAAAAGAATAAATTGCTTGTCCGCTAAATAGGAGTATTTTTGTCAGATAAAAGACTTTAAGTTATATTAAAAAAATAGGGAAATATGACATTAAATTGGTTCTGTCTTTTTTTTAAACATCGTTAAAAAAAATGTGTGCCTAAGGTGAACGCCACAAGAATCCTGCAATACTAGTATGAGAGTATAGCATGTAAACATTCCTTCTTAATAATATGGTTGTATTGGAAATCTTTGATATGCATGAAATATATATATATTTGCCACATGACGCCCATAGTTCTTTCTACCATCATCATCTTATTCTTTGGTATTGCTGTAAACATCGATGGTTCACACCCAAACAAAATGGGAGTAATGTACCTTCAGAGCTTCTCCGTGTTATACCCTTGTGAAACTTAATATATAGACGAAATTTCGGTATTGAAATAAATCTACATATCACAAACAGGATGTTTAAATAACGATTTTAAGTAATCACCTAGCAAACCAATATAAACGTATGGCAAGATATGACCATGAAGAAATTTATTTTTTGTCAGACGCAAGAACTCGTCACTATCATAAACGTATACGTATATATGCATGCAGTTTCAAATATCAAGAACAAGCGGTCGATGTCGATAGTTTCGTTTTCTAACTGTTCAGAGATAGACATGTCACTTGTTCATTCTTGGAAGCCTTCATATTTCCCGTCCAATGATGGGAATTCTTTCTGGTTGTGTTGACTATAAATGCTTGTATGGTAATTCTGTCGTTTATCTGTACAAGTGGTTGTATTTCCTCTCCTTTCCCAACAAACAAACTTACGAAACGCTACTAGTCTGCTTTCTCTGGAGCTCATCCTCAATGGCGCTTATACGTAAGGAAACTTACATGTATACTAATAATGATTGTTTCAAGAACAACGATGTAGGGACGAACTATTCTAAATTCGTCAATATCAGTTATGGATGACTAAAATATAAGTTTAATTACATCTACTGTATAACTTATTTGGATTAATGACGGCTATCATGTTCAACATTCACAAATATTATCATAGAATTTTAAAAAAAAATGTACAAAATCCCCCCCAAAAATAATGTCTTAGCTTAGATAATTGGTATTCTTCTCACAAAAAGTTCGTGTAAATTATTGTTCAATGAATTTAATTATGTAAGAATGAAATGTTAAAAAGAAACTAAAAAAAAATCATGCATGTTGTATGTTGTATTTTTTTTCAATTAAAAACCTTAAAATTGCGATAGTTTTACGAGCATTTAAACACAGTCAGATTTGAATACATGTTAAGAAATTCCGGTAAAGTCAATGATATCAAACAGATGTGCAATGGTATATCCTTATCAAATTGGGTAATATTGAATTTAGTTTTTATAAAAGATTAAAACTACTATTTTTTACTTCATATTTGAATCTTTACGCCAATTGCCGCTACGAAAGTAATAAAAAAATGTTTCATTTCATTTTTATACACTTTCGGAATTACGAATCTGAATTCTATTTTCTTTTTTAATATTTACACAATTTAATTATTGTATCTTTATTCTCATCGTGTATTAAATCTTAGTGTATACTCAGGCTTTCTAATCCTTTCTGTTTATCCTTTCCAAATAACAACATTCATACCTGTGTACGCTTGAACTCACACCTGCGGCTAAATAGCTACAAGGTAAACGAATTGACCTCAAGCCGAGAAATATACAGCGACCTTTACAAAATAATATATACACTTTGCTCACACATTAGTTGCATTAAAATGATTATGAAAACAATAACGGTAAATAGAACGGAAATATTTTCAGTTCAATATCAGTAAAAATGTTCAATAAATATTTTATGAAAAAATCTCAACAATAATAAATGAAATGTATTCGAAAACATTTACTAGAGATAATTTTATAGGAGTTCAATTCAATCAATACAAAATGGTATATGCATATTCATTTTCGTTCATTCTTATATTGTGGTTAATAACTACGACCATTCGTCAGCTGTGCGCTTTTAATTACGTATATTGTCGATAAGCTATAAGAGTTAAACAGATTTTATTTTTTCCCAGAATTCAACAAATCGGGCTAATACGTCACGACCCACTCGAGATTTTCAACCAAAAAAGTTACAAATACTTGATTTTCTCCGTTATTAGAAGGAATATAAATTTAAAACTTTGCAAATGTGTTTTTTATGTTAAGATGAACATAATTAGATGACAAGTAAAAAATCGCGGAATTTCCCTTTAAAATAGAAACAACAAATATCAAGCATGATGCATCGTTAATAAATCAGTGATGTCATCCTGATACATAGATGATTAAGGTATCTTGAAAACCCAGTTCGAAAAAGATGACGATATACATCTTATTTCGAAGCTGAATGAATTTATTCGTGAAAACAAATCTATATAATTATGATGTTTTAATAGAATTCAGCAGCATTTAACCATTCTCCATTTGTAATTATCAAATTGCATGTATATTAATTCCTATCTCCTTTTATTTTTAAAGGCAGGTACAGTTCTGCCTGATCCTGGGTATTTGTATACAGATGAAGATACAGGCGACACACACAAGTTTTCAATGACTTGTGGGTCAAATGTGGGATATTTTTCTATTTCGTCCACCACAGGATTTATAACCCTCGCTACAGATATTGATGTTGATGCAGCCGGCTCTGCTACTTCCTATACCTGCGCAGTGATAGTATCAGATAGTGTATTAACTGAAAGTGCCACTTTAACAATCAATGTAAACAATATCAACGACAACACTCCAGTATTTTCCAATAATTTATTCACTTACTATTTGGACATCGGTTATCCTTTGAACACTATGTTTGGCTCTGCTGTCGCCACGGATGCTGATGCTGGATCGTTTGGTATGTATATGAATAAACTAATAATAGCTTGTCTGTATACTGAAAATTATACAAAGGTCGACGAGTTTGGTAGAAATTGTCAACGAAAATGCAATGAAAGTTACACTTTATCTATTGGGTCCGTCCTAGGGCTTCTCTTGATATAATTTCATCGGGAATGCTCAAACCAAAACACTTTAGAGGCCAAGATCTAACTAAGAGAAGACAATAGAACCAATAGCGACCAAAGTTTTAAAACAAATTGTAGAACGATTGCCAATAAGACAACTCTTCACGAGATTCCAGATGACAAAGAAATTAACAACTATAGCCACAATATGAAAACGTTGAATATCTCAGACGCTGAAAACTGTAGGCCTAACTTATGAACGAACAAAAATACGAAAAACTTATATGCAACATAACAACAAAGGACAACGACTGAATTACAGGCTCATGGCACATACATACACCATTTTGCGTAATGTCTTCTTTTATGACCAAAATGAAATTAAATCATAAAAAAATCTCATTCCAAACCAAATGTAACATATCGTCATTGCAATAAAACAAACATGATGATTTGTTATTTATAAATCTTTTGACATATTACTTTATTTCAAATTAGAAAGTGGGAAGTAACTGTCATATGAGGATTACGAATTGATTTGGTTAAAAATTGTCGCTTTCTTTTTGGTTACGTAGGAGATCTTATCACAAAAAAAAACAGTGTTATGGGAGATAACTCTTACAATAAAAAGTCTTCGACTAAACAAGGTCAGTCTCAAAAGCGCAATAATTATTTGATATGTTATACAAAAATTCTTAGCGACATCTTGCAAAACCACAAATCAAATTTTCAAATTTGGCAGAAGAAAAAAAATAAAAAAGAACAAATACAATAGGTCATTTCACAAATTAGTGGATAGACCTTTTAAAAATATGCCAAACTTAACAGGTTTGTGCAGGTACAAGTATGATACATGGTTGAAGCTAAAATGTATGTTCTGTCAACAATATCGACAGCATTATTTTTTTTCTGATTTAGGAACATTTACTTATAGTATTGACCAGACCTCTTTAGGAATAGAAACATTTGGGATACAGACTAATGGGGACTTATACTTAAAGAATTCCTTAACTAGTTATGGATATGGTGCAAGTCTGAGCTTTACAATACAGGCAACTGATACCGGAAGTCTTCAAGGAACGGCCACAGTTTTTGTTGTAATACCACAAACAACAACTACATCAACAACAACAACGAACCGATATATAACCTTTTGGGAATATCCTGCAAATCCAGCTTGGGTTGTTATTCTCAGTGTTCTTGGTGTATTTATTTTGTGTCTACCGTGTTTTATGGTCTGGAAAAACAGGGGTTCTTGCACATATAAAGGAAGGTAAGTCTTTTAAAGTTCAAACATTTATATTGTCAAATAGTTTTGATATTTTCACAATAAACATTGAAAAAAATCGGTGGATTTCAGTAAAAATGAAATGAAAGATATGGCAAAAATACATAAGAAATGCGTGCATTTATCTGGATTTTTTTTATATTCTTTTTTAGCTCACCTGGCCCGAAGGGCCAAGTGAGCTTTTCTCACCACTTGGCGTCCGTAGTCTGTCGTCGTCGTCGTCCGTCGTCGTCGTCGTTAACAATTTACATTTTGAACTTCTTCTAGAGAACCACTGAATGGAATGGAACCAAACATGGCATGAGTGTTCCTTATGAGGTGCTGACCAAGTGTTGTTACTTTGTAGCCGATCCATCATCCAAGATGGCCGCCAGCGGGGGACTTAGTTTAACATAGGACCCTATGGGAAATGCATACAAATGACTTCTTTTAGAGAACCCCTGAATGGAATGAAACCAAACATGGCAAGAATGTTCCTTTTGAGGTGCTGACCAAGTGTTGTTACTTTGTAGCCGATCCGTCATCCAAGATGGCCGCCAGCGGGGGACTTAGATTAACATAGGACCCTATGGGAAATGCATACAAATGACTTCTTCTAGAGAACCACTGAATGGAATGAAACCAAACATAGCATGAATGTTCCTTATGGTGTGCTGACCAAGTGTTGTTACTTTGTAGCCGATCCATCATCCAAGATGGCCGCCAGCGGGGGACTTAGTTTAGCATAGGACCCTATGGGAAATGCATACAAATGACCTTCTAGAGAACCACTAAATAGAATGAAACCAAACATGGCATGAATGTTCATTATGAGGAGCTGACCAAGTGTTGTTACTTTGGTGCAGATCCATCATCCAAGATGGCCTCCAGCGGGGGACTTAGTTTAACATAGGACCCTACGGGAAATGCATACAAATGACTTCTTTTAGAGAACCACTGAATGGAATGAAACCAAACATGGCATGAATGTTCATTATGAGGTGCTAACCAAGTGTTGTTACTTTGTAACCAATCCATCATCCAAGATGGCCGCTAGCGGGGGACTTAGTTTAACATAGGACTCTATGGGAAATGCATACAAATTACTTCTTCTAAAGAACCACTGAATGGAATGAAACCAAACATGGCATGAATGTTCCTTATGAGGAGTTGACCAAGTGTTGTTACTTTGTAGCCGATCCATCATCCAAGATGGCAGCCAGTGAGGGACTTAGTTTAACATAGGACCCTATGGGAAATGCATACAAATGACTTCTTCTAGAGAACCACTGAATGGAATGTAACCAAACATAGCATGGATGTCCCTTATGGGGTGCTGACCAAGTGTTGTTACTTTGTAGCTGATCCATCATCCAAGATGGCCGCCAGCAGGGGACTTAGTTTAACATAGGGCCATAAGGGAATACATGCAAATGTTTTGTTTGAGAGAACCACTGAATGGATTGAAACCAAACATAGCATGAATGTTCCTAATGAGATGCCAACCAAGTGTTGTTACTTTGTCGCCAATCCAACTTCCTAGATGGTCGCCATAGGGGGGGGACTTAGTTTAACATAGGACCCTATGGGAAATACATACAAATTTCTTCTTTTAAAGAACCACTGAATTGAATGAAACCAAACATAGCATAACTGTTCCTTTCCTTATGAGGTTCTGGCCAAGTGTTGTTTTAAAATTTGTAGCCAAATTTTATCTTTTTTTTTATGAATTCTTAAACCCAGGTTGTTTCAGGTGAGCGATACAGGCTCTTGAGAGCCTCTAGTTGTATGATATACTAACTGTTTGGTAATAACCATTTAACACCAAACAAGGAATCCATAAAAATCATTCAATATACCAATTAGAAGATGTAGTATGAGTGCCAATGACACAACTCTTCACTGGAGATCAAATAACTCAGAAGGTTAACAACTATAGGTCCTTAAATTCATTACAGGAAATTTAGAATAGTCATTTGTAACTTAATTGAAACCCAACAGTTACAATAACTAATTTGTTATTTTTTTCTTTCTTCTAGAACTGATGATTACAAGGAGAGAATAAGAGAACCAAGCGAAGGTAATTTAGATATTTAGTAATACTTTTAATTATATGCATACTTACATTTTATCACATATGCGTTTCTTTAATTAAGAAGTTTAACTTCACCAAAGAGCAATAACTTGTTCGTTTTTTAAATATACATTTGTTCCTTTTTAATTCTTTTTCCATTATTCCTCTAGGAAAAACATGTAATAATAAACAGGTGTTCAATTTTGGTAATTTATGAGAGAAAATGTAATCTTAATGGAATACGAATTCAGAAAAAGAAAGTGAATGAACACAATATTTTGTAAACGTTAGTGCGCCCGAAGGTCTTTTCGTGATTTTCTTTTATCAGGCATGGTTCTAAACAAAACATATGAAAATTGTAAATAAAATCATACGTGTGGGGCAATATAACCAAAGAGACTAAGACAAAAGTGTCAATAAAAAAAAACTTTTCTTGAAGGATTTGAAAACTTATTTTTTTCAAATAATCTGAACTCATCAAAGGAAACATTTAAGCACTATATGCTTTAAATCAGGTGATGGTGCATGAAATTGAGAATGGAAAAATGGAATATGTATCAACGAAGAGAGAAAATCCCGCACCTGGAGTCGGGCCCCGAGGGTCAGCTGGCCCTTAAATAATATATACTAGTTTTCCGAAATAGTTTAAAAGAAGTCGGAGTGCGAAGTACTAGCCACCAGGCTGGTGATAACCTCGGGTACAAACAGTCAACCAGCCGCGTCGTGCGTCTATTAGTACATTAAAATGTTATTTGAGATCGTCCGCAAAAGACAGGGGTTCAACAATTTATTTTGTTTTCAATTTTCAATACGGTTATATATTTCTTATACAAACAATTACAACATACTTATAATAAACTAACAAAATAAAATAGAAAAAAAACGAAAAAATGATATTTACAGTTTTGCAGTTTGAAAAACTTTGTTGTATAATTTGTGTTTATAAGTTTGAAATGATGTAAACTTTCAGTGTATGAAAATAAAGAGAACATGACGAAACAGAGAAAGTTTAATCTGAGATGGAAGCCATGGATGTGGTTTGAGCGAAGTTGAATGAACCAACATAACAACTCAATGACTGTTTAGTGATTCCAATATTCAGTTTAAGATTCTTTTTGTGATTTCATAGGAAACTGAGTAGTAATTTGTGTTCACGTAATACTATGTAACTATTAACTCGCGTAAGGCACTATGGTCCGGTGTTTATCTTCGTGATAACCACGATTATTGCTAGATTTTTTTTTCCGTTGACACATACCGTAATCTTTAAATATCTATAAAGTGAAATTTTATTTGTTGAATGAGCTTGTAAAAATATCGTTCCATGGAATTGATCAATTTAATGATTTTAAAACGCCCGATAAAGTGATGGAGAAACAAAATTGGAATGTATAAAATTGCTAAGCGCTTATTACTATGCTAAAGTTTTATATACAACGAGGCTGGTTTTGACCATTTAAACGTTATTTAATTAACATATCTGATATTTTCCCTTTTTTTCTCATCGTTTTTTTTTATAAATCAATGATCTAACTATGACGCAAGACCAATTTCGGTCTAATAGACTTTTCTATTCTTCGTGTCATAATCACTTTCCTGCTGTTTTTTATGCACATTATTTCGTTGTCTCAATTTTAACATGTCGTTCTTTTTATTTGCCTGCTATTCAATGATTTTGTTCTGGGTGAAAAACAAAATGCATCTAAGAAAGCGGCAGTTCCTTTGTTTCATTGTAAACTGTTTGTTTGTACAAAAGTGTATGCTATTATCAACTTATACGAATAAAAAAAAATTTCTTTCTTTTTCTTGTTATTGAAGAATTTGGTTAGTATTTAGTTATAACCAGTTAATGTATTTTCGGGGGAAAAGGATTTCCTCGTCTCTCATTAAAACAATTTCTTTACTGGAAAAAAATGTATTGCTTTATCACTTGTTAGTGCTGCTGCTGCTGTTGGACTAGCAAACTCCGGAAATAGCCTCCAGTGATTTATCACTTGTTAGTACTGCTGCTCTTGGATTAGCAGACTCCAGGAATAGCCTCCAGTGATTTATCACTTGTTAGTACTGCTGCTGTTGGACTAGCAGACGCCGGGAATAGCCTCCAGTGATTTATCACTTGTTAGTACTGCTGCTGTTGGACTAGCAGACTCCGGGAATAGCCTCCAGTGATTTATCACTTGTTGGTACTGCTGCTATTGGACTAGCAGACTCCGGGAATAGCCTCCAGTGATTTATCACTTGTTAGTACTGCTGCTGTTGGACTAACAGACTCCGGGAATAGCCTCCAGTGATTTATCACTTCTTAGTACTGCTGCTGTTGGACTAGCAGACTCCGGGAATAGCCTCCGGTGATTTATCACTTGTTAGTACTGCTGCTGTTGGACTAGCAGACTCCGGGAATAGCCTCCAGTGATTTATCACTTGTTAGTACTGCTGCTGTTGGACTAGCAGACTCAGGGAATAGCCTCCAGTGATTTATCACTTGTTAGTACTGCTACTGTTGGACTAGCAGACTCCGGGAATAGCCTCCAGTGATTTATCACTTGTTAGTACTGCTACTGTTTGACTAGCAGACTCCGGGAATAGCCTCCAGTGCTTTAATACTGAAAACATTTTCGTGTTAATAGTAAGGAATTCAAACCCTGCAATTACAATATCACTGGGATAGTACTGCTTATGAATGGCGATCAGCATGGTACCATTCGACCAGTATACTGTATTCGGTATTCGCATGCATTAAACTATTATTTCTGTGGAAATTTTCATTTCAACAAATTATTTAAATGAGTCAAATTTTGAGTAAGTTGTTTTTTTAGACTTTTTGTGAATTAGATAGTATAATATGTATTTGGCTTTTCCCTAAATAGGTAAAATTATATCGTAAATAAATGTCACAAGTTGCAACCGGTATTGAAAACGTTTACGTATGAAAAAAAGGTTAAAAGGAAAATGCAAAGCAAAACCCAAGGGCTAAAAGACAGACATATCTACAAAACACTACACAGAAACATCCAATTAAAATAACAGCAATCCTACCAAAATTAAGGAGTAAACTTAAGTGCTCCGGAAGTGTTCAACAATTGCTGTTCTACAAGTGGCAACACACTTACAGATAGTTATCAACTGATAACAAGAGTGTAAGTCAGTATTGTGAACAAATGTCAGTCGTATAAACGTTTCTTTTTACACATTTTTAAAATCCATTTTAAGAAAAGCCAGAAATAAAGCCAACAGTAGTATACCGATGTTCAAAACTCATAAATCGATAGAAAAAAAAACATTAGCGGGTCACAAACCGAAACAAAAAAGACGTAGATACTCTTTTCGAATGGATTACAGCTGTAAGGTCGTTTACGCAAAACATAATTATGAATGGGTAAGGAATACATGTGCTACATCAATCTTTAGAGATCCCAAATGTTGCAAAGCAACTGTCCAATTTATTTGACAAATATGTCCAAAATTATTTGCAAACATCCTAGCTGGAATATGAAGAAGCGAGCTCAATTCTTTATCTTAATTTTGTTCTAAATGGATGACGTACTCTCCTCTGACTATATGATTAAATAAAATTGACTTGAACGTTACCAGTTATGTAATTTTAGAACTGCAGCCCCTAATAAATATTTCTTACAACTGAACAGTCATGATAATTTTGTTACTTATACATTTTATTAAGAAAATATTTTCAGGAAACTCGTTGATAATTGATTGTTGATAATGATGCGCCTATTGTATTTCTCGAATGACCAATGTCCGATTTTTAATCTTTTCAAAGAGAAATATGGCCTCCCGATAGGGTGGATATAATAAACTTAGCGGAGAAATTAGATTCAGATAGTAAAATAAATAACGAGTTAGAAAAAAATAGAAAACAATTTCTGAATTCATACTTAATAACGATTTTACTGATAAGCCTACGTCGCTGTATATGCCATTAGCATAACACTTAATTTAGTTATACTGGTAACGTTAGAACACAGATAAATATGTGATCTACCTCGACCTGAATGAGGTAGATGATTGGTAAACTATAAATGGCTAATATCATTTGATCTGATAAGACTGAAATTAATGATATTTAATAGTGTTTAAATCAACTTTCATCACTTTTAGTGGCGGTCAGTTTTTATTGTTGGAGAAAGCAAAATTGCCCTGAAAAACTACTTACTTGTTTCAGGAAAACTGACAATCTTTGTCAATTAAGACTGCTGAGAATTAGAACAAACCTACGACATGAATAGTATACGGTACGTGGGAAAATAATTAGGAATATAATGTGGGAGCCTTATGATATTTAAACAGATAATAGGGTTATTTATA
Organism: Mytilus edulis; assembly: GCA_019925275.1. Taxonomy (NCBI): domain Eukaryota; kingdom Metazoa; phylum Mollusca; class Bivalvia; order Mytilida; family Mytilidae; genus Mytilus; species Mytilus edulis. Next base: position 26,872,320 of record CM034358.1, on the reverse strand, counting down.
ATAGGTTTAATGTCTGTGCCATTCTCTAGTTAAATATTTATTTGGTATGATGTTAACAATAACAATAAAGGTGTTATCTGCTAATAATTTCCTTGTGCACTGTAATATTGTAACTTTCATTCATTCATAAATATCTATAGAGTTCAGAGTTCACGCACGTGTTGTGTTGATGGACATAGCAGATAAGGTCGCGTCTTATTGCTTTATGTATTTGTGTTGATTAGTTAGCTCGAGCATTATATTAAAGTATGTTAATCAGTACACATGGCTTGTCTCTCACTTAATATGTATAGGCTACCAACGTTACATTGGCGACGAGGATAAAAACAAAAGTTGGAAATGTTAAAAATGTATTTTTATGGATTTATTAATTAGTGACACTGATAATTAAACCATGGCTGCATCTTTGCCAAATTTTCCGAGTTTTCCGGTACATGAAAACAATGCTGAAATAAGGTGGCGTAAATGGATAAGTAGACTTGAAAATTTATTCATTGGATTAAACATAAAGGACAGCAAACGACAAAGAGCACTCTTGCTGCATTACGCTGGAGAAGATGTCAACGAAGTCTTTGATACCCTTGATAATACAGGAGAAGACTTTGATGCCGCTAAACAGAAATTAACCGCTTACTTTGCTCCGAAAAAGAATACAGAATACGAAATCTACAAATTTAGGCAAGCCAAACAAACATCTGATGAAACTATCGACAGTTTTCATACAAGATTACGCCAGCTAGCTGTAAACTGTGAATTTACTGAAACATCTAAAGAAGTAAAATCGCAAATTATCCAAGGTTGTCATTCAACTAGACTAAGACGAAAGGCTCTTAGGGAAGACACGACCCTTGAAGGATTAATTTCATCAGCCAGAGCGTTAGACACGACCCTTGAAGGATTAATTTCATCAGCCAGAGCGTTAGAACTTTCCGAAAAACAGGCATCAGAAATTGAACAATCAGACAAACAATCCGCAAATGCTGTTAGAAAGGGAGTTGGAAAACGTAGAAACGGACCACGATTTCTACAGACACAAACTGACCAAAACGTAAGGAAAAGGACTACTGGTACTTGCAGAAACTGTGGAGGTGACTTTCCACATGCAAACAAGTGTCCGGCATTTGGAAAAAGTTGCAACTCATGTAAAAAGTTGAATCATTTCGCTTCTGTGTGTAGATCTAAACGTATGGACGGAACTAGTACTTTTAAAAGAAAAGTAAACAAAGTTGACAATTACGAACATGATGATGATCGTGATAGCAGTTCTGACGATTGTTACGTTTTTGGATTACGAGAAAATACTGTGAATAAAGTACAGAAAGGACAACCGAAAATCAACGTGAAAATCAATAATTCTAATGTGGATATTTTAATTGATACAGGATCAAGTATTAATGTTATTGATGAAAGCACATTCGAGAACATCAAGTGTAAACCCAAACTTTCTCACGCTGACACTAAAGTCTTCGCATATGGATCAGATAAAAACTTGAAATTAATGGGAAAATTTCACGCTACAATAGAGACTGACCATAAAATAACAACCGCACCGGTGTATGTGATGAAAGGAAGATACGGGAATTTATTATGCTATGATACATCTGTTGACTTAAGCATAGTGCCAGTCATTTCGACAGTAGCAAATAAACATGAAATATTATGCAATAAATATAGCGATGTGTTCAATGGAATTGGAAAATTAAAAGATGAAAAAGTGAAAATTCATATTGATGGAAGTGTAAAACCAGTTATACAACCACATAGGCGTATTCCGTTTCACATTCGAAAGCAAGTAGAAGCAGAACTTGAGAAACTCGAAAAACAGGATATAATAGAAAAGGTGGATGGACCAACACCTTGGGTGTCCCCGATAGTTGTGGCCCCTAAACCGAAAAACAAAAACGAAATTCGACTATGCGTGGATATGAGGGAACCGAACAAAGCTATTTTGCGTTCACGTCATATTACACCAACACTCGATGACATGATCTTGGATTTAAACGGATCTGAAGTATTCTCGAAAATGGACCTTCGAAGTGGATATCATCAATTGGAGTTAAACGAAGAATCCAGGAACATCACAACCTTCACGACACACGTAGGATTACGGAGATATAAACGACTCAGTTTTGGTGTTTCATCAGCCGCAGAGTTATTCCAAAACACACTGAGTAATGCACTTGAAGGATTAGATGGAGTCCGAAATATATCCGATGATATTATCGTATTTGGAAGGAACCAGGACGAACATGATAAACGATTGGAAAAACTATTTGCACGACTTAATGAGAAGAACTTGACATTAAATAAGGCAAAATGTGAATTTAATAAGAACAAACTTGAATTCTATGGTCACATTTTCAGTGCAGATGGCATATCAGCCGATCCAAGAAAAATAAGCGCTATCAGGAACACGACAATACCGAAAGACGTAAGTGAAATTCGTAGTTTCTTAGCAATGACCAATTATGTAGGACGTTTCATTCCAAATTACTCAACTATAACTGAACCGCTCCGCAGATTAACAAAGCAGGATTCTAAATGGGAATGGACATCTGAACAACAGGAATCATTTGACAAGCTAAAGAATGAACTTGTTGCTGACCGTGTGATGTCATATTTTGACCCTAACAAAGAAACAATGTTGATAGTAGATGCAAGTCCCGTTGGATTAGCTGGATTATTAACACAAAATGGAAAAATAATCGCATACGCAAGCCGATCATTGACAGACGTTGAAACACGCTATTCGCAAACAGAAAAGGAAGCATTAGCAATTGTATGGGCAATTGAACATTTTCACCTTTATTTGTACGGACAATCATTTACATTGGTATCCGATCACCAACCGCTTGAAACTATATTCAACAGTCCAAAGGCAAAAACACCAGCACGCATTGAAAGATGGAGATTAAGATTACAGGGATATAATTTCAAAGTACAGTATAAACCAGGAAAGGTGAACGCAGCTGATTATTTATCAAGACATCCGACACCGAATACATCAATCGCATGTAAACATTCTCAATTAGCTGAAGAATATGTCCGATACTTAACTGACAACGCTGTGCCGAAGGCAATGACCCTTAATGAGATGGCTGAAAGTACACAAAAAGATAAAGATCTGCAAACCGTAATTACTGCAATAAAATCAAACAGGTGGGACAAGTATGAGAGTAATACGCTAGATACATTCTCAAGATTAAAATACGAATTAACAATCGTTCCCGTTAATGATATGGAGATCATACTGCATGATAATAGAATCGTCATTCCGAAAGATTTACAGATGCGTGTAATTGACCTTGCACATGAAGGGCACCAGGGTATAGTACGTACAAAACAGTTGTTACGTGAAAAGGTATACTTCCCTGGAATAGACAAACTAGTAGAACAAACGTGTAAATCATGTATACCATGTTTAGCGTCAACCCCGAAAAATGTTTTCGAACCGTTACAAATGTCTGAGATACCGAATAATGTATGGGAGAATCTCAGCATGGACTTTTGTTGACCATTTCCGAATGGATATTACGTTATGGTAATAATTGATGAATACTCAAGGTATCCTGTAATAGAAACCTTAACCAGTTTAACCGCAAAATCTGTCATACCTCTATTAGACAAAACTTTCTCAATTTTTGGAATACCGAAAGAACTGAAAACAGACAACGGACCGCCGTTTAATTCAGGAGAATTCCGAAATTTTGCAGATAACATGGGTTTTAAGCACCGCAAAATAACTCCGTTATGGCCTCGAGCTAACGCGGAAAGTGAAAGATTCATGAGAACTATAGGGAAAGCAATTCGTGCAGCTCAAACGGAACATCGCAGTTGGAAGCAAGAAATACACACATTTCTTCGCAATTATAGAGCAACATAACACTCAACAACTAACGTGTCCCCGGCAGAACTTTTATTTGGAAGGAAGATCAATACAAAAATGCCGAACATTTCAATAAATAACCAAGCCGACAGTGAAGTTTGAAAAGAAGACCACAAGAACAAAATTAAAATGAAATCATACTTCGAGAAAAAACATTCAGTAAAAGTACCTGATTTTACAGTAGGAGATACCGTACTAGTTAAACAGGAAAAGAAAGATAAACTATCTACCCCGTACAATCCTCAACCATTAACAATTAAGAATAAAAAGGGTAGTATGATTACGGAAACGAACGAACAACAAAAAGATATCACTCGCAATTCGTCACACTTCAAAAAGGTTGGGAAATCTAACATAATGACGGATGAGGAAATAGAAGAAATCATTGATGATGACATACCAAACACACCATTGAGAAGATCATCACGAGAAAAACAAACACCGAAACATCTCGATGATTATGTGCGTTAAAGAGCTGTGTTACAGGCATAATAATCCTGTGCTCTTTCTGATGTATCAGTTAGGTTTGATGTTGATTTATATGTTTGTGAATTTATGATACAAATCAATTTTGTGGAATTTACTATTCACACTCGTAATGATAGCCTTATCAGATTGATCAGACGATCCACTAATTATATTGACATTACAGTACGCGTACCGAATAATTTACATTTATCACAGACTATAAAGTTCTAATTTTCTATTGATACAATTTTATGCTTCTTAGCACTTAATTTGTTTAAACAGACAGTTAAAGATTTTAGACTACACAGACAGTAATATAATTAATTAAAGTAGAACTTTAATCTGAGAAAAGAAGAGATGTAATATTGTAACTTTCATTCATTCATAAATATCTATAGAGTTCAGAGTTCACGCACGTGTTGTGTTGATGGACATAGCAGATAAGGTCGCGTCTTATTGCTTTATGTATTTGTGTTGATTAGTTAGCTCGAGCATTATATTAAAGTATGTTAATCAGTACACATGGCTTGTCTCTCACTTAATATGTATAGGCTACCAACGTTACATGCACGTATATTCATATTTTGTTACAATTTGCGAAATTATATAGTGCATACCTCTACAGAAAATCTGTTATGTTAGCCCATTCTCCAGTAATATATTCTGACATGTTAGTTTACCTGTGAAGAAAAAGCTTAAAACTTCTGTTGCCAACCACTTCTAAAATCCAGTGCAAAACTTTTCGGGTAAAACAAATGATAAATAGAGCAAAAACCTATCAGGCAACTATTCGTCAAAACCCTAAGGACAAGGCTTTGAGTCGGCTTTATTATTTTTTTTAAACATTGAAGAGTATTTTAGATTGCTTTTTATGTAGGCATCTAATATTTATTGTTGAAGATAATAAATGGCATTTTGATTTATGTGCATATGTGTCTTTGGATTGATTTCACATATATTTATACCTTACTACTTAAATCGGGGCAAATTATCATCTCTGCATGTTACATACTAGTGTAAAAAGGCGTACAGTTTAATTCATTATATTGGAATAAAGAATATATTATTGTAAATTACAGTACTGTTTGAAATTACATAGATTAGACATTTAAATATTGGGCACTTGGACGGATATTATAAAATGTCAAACCATTTAAATATTTGTAATGTCAAATGTAATGACATTAAATTATTATAAATAGACTTTATTTTCTACAGAAGTCAGTCACTGAATTGGAAAAGTCATTACATTGTAAATTATATTAGGTGAAAGAAATCAAAACTTATCCCACAAATAAAAGGAATCAAATCGTACGACCTCGTTGATTGGTGTTAAATAAACCTGTCATCTTTTATTTATTTGACACTAAAAACAGATATGTAGATAAAACTCAAAGATCTGATTACCAAAATCAGTATGTGAAACTCCTTAAAAAATATATTCCTAACATCCATTTTCAACAAATTATCACTTTGTTTTGGCTCAAAAATTCGTTGTTTTAAAACAAATAGTTTAAGAAAAAAAATGTCAATTATTTAGCACATAACCATTATCAAACGACCTGTTAAAGAGATCCTCAATCGCAAAAATAATCAGAGCATCAAAGACTACCAGAGTTTATCAAATACTCATTGGAGAGTTGCAAGTTTTTATTATGCAAAATAAGCGATTCGTACTCCGTAGACCTAGGGTTTTATTTTATTTATACATTGATATTCAGAATGTTTCCTATATATTGTGTTACTATGCAAGTTAAAACTACTGAGATAAGTTCTGAGTACAGTTGACCAACAGTCAAAAGGTACCAACCATAAACAATGTAAACTATTAAAAAAAACGCATGCTTTATTCACATCGTGGGAATAACAGTTTGTCTTGACTTCGAATATATTCTGTTTCTGCATAACAAAAGATGATATTTAAATTGTATTTTGAAATTGTTAATTATATAACACTGGCTGTGATATGTGTTAATTTTGGATCTGTACGTGGGAAAAGGCGTTCTTTTGTTATATATAAACCCCGATTCTGACCTGTAATTGTGATAGAAATGCTAAACTTATTGTTATTTTGAATCTACTTTGTATCACGAGACAAGATTATAGAAAAATATTGCATTACGTGTATGTCACCCTAGACCACGATCTAATAAATTTCAGTACATATAAATACCATATCAGAGAAGCAAAAGGAGAGATAGTAAAACGCTGTGGAGAAACGACTTAAAACCGTCATGGTAAGTATTTTTGAAAAGCTAGACCATTTTTTTTTTGTAATTTAATTTTTTTTTAAAGTTTTTGTAAACAGTCAACGGGTATAAAAGAGGAATTGTTCGTTTAATGTGACAGATAAGAACTTTATGTTATGTATTCCGAAGAGTTGTGCCAAATACGGCTGAGGTAATCTATGCCTGTGATAAGAACATCCTTAATAATTCGAATAATAATTCTTGCTTTCTTTATTTTTTTCTGTACCTTCACAGGCCATTAGTTTGTTTTACTTTTGTCATTGTGGGGGCATGTAATTCATTTGTTGCAAAAAACAAGGCAAATTCATATATTCATTTTTTTCTCAATATTTTGTCATCAGTAAAATCTATTAAAGTTAACGAGTTTTCAACCAAAAGATGGAATGCCCGTACCATTCAGTCAGTCAGGCGATATCAGATAGTCCACGCTATTTTGCTGTTTAATGTCGATGGTGACTCATTTATTTTATCGAAACGTTCATTTACTTCAGTTTTGCAATGTATCTTTGAGAGAAAATACGTCATTAAGTGACATATGTTACAATAACCATATTCATTTTCAAAATATAGGAATATATTCATTTTCATTTTAAAGTTTAACCATCGAGTGTAGGTTGAGTTGAACAAAGAGTAATCCACTTATGTCTTTTCCCATTCTAAAGTGAATATAGTCACTTACAAATATAAGTTTACCAGGCACTTTGACAAAAAATGTGCATAACAATCACCGAATTAACTTTTTTAGAGCGCACTGTTAACAAGGTTTTATTTTACGCTACAGAAAATGAGACATACAGTATTACTTGTTTTGGTGTGCTGTGTCATTAACGTTTCCTATAGCCGAAAGTTGCCTGGATTACCTAATCAGTCAGGGGAAGATAAAAGACCTCCTATGAATGATCAACAAAGCCAGAAAGCACATAAACCACACAGACAATCAGTGGAAGCGAACAAGCCTCCACCAAACGATGAAGAAAACCAGGAATTACCCAGTCAGTCAAAGGAAGAGAAAAGACCTCCGACAAACGACGAAGAGAACCAGGAATTACCTAGTCAGTCAAAGGAAGAGAAAAGACCTCCGACAAACGACGAAGAGAACCAGGAATTACCCAGTCAGTCAAAGAAAGAGAAAAGACCTCCGACAAACGACGAAGAGAACCAGGAATTACCCAGTCAGTCAAAGGAAGAGAAAAGACCTCCGACAAACGACGAAGAGAACCAGGAATTACCCAGTCAGTCAAAGGAAGAGAACAGACCTCCGACAAACGATGATCAGAGACCAAAAGAACATGGACCACCCAATAGAAAAGACGAAAAAAACAGGCCTGCAAGAAAGTATAGAGAAGACAGGAAAGAACCGGGATCACTCGATCGTTCAGATGGTGACAAAACTGCGTCGCAAAAAAATAAAGCAAAAGGGAAAGGTCGTCGTCCAGGGAGAAAGCCAGAAAACACCAAACGTATCAATGCAAACTGGGAAAAGAAAATGTTCCAACAGATATGAAAAATGAAAACAAACCACTTTAAAATGAACAATCAAACATCAGCCTTGAATTTTTATGTGTGGAACTTTTTAAATTTAAATTGACTCTCTCCAATGCTTTCAAATTTTTCTATCCCCTCTGAACATACCGGTATTTTAAATAAAGAAAGTCCTTGCAGAGTTGATGTTTTTTTGGTGGTTTTTTTTTCATGATGCTATAATCTTTTGTTTTAAATAAGAAGATGCGGTATAGTTGCCAATGAGACAACTGTGCAAGTCAACTTACCAGAGTTCACATCCTACATGACTACAATTAAACAAAATAATAACATACACACCTTTAAACGGCAACAAATTTTTGTGGTTTATATTTCATGGATTTTCAAACAACACGCCGTGAAACATGCAAAGTGTCTATTTATCCTAACATATCAACTTTCTTTGTTATACTTATGGTAAAAACTTTTAATAAAAAGAGTGTTGATTATTCTAATATTACATAACTGGTAATCTGTCTAATTGGGTACTTTTTGCCGTCTAAAATAAAATGTAAAAAATCCTTTGGTCGTTCAGTAACTGTGATTCAAACTTGGTCGTTGGGTTGTCTAGTAACAAAACTTCTTAATAGGATTTTGCAAAGAACTAAGCAGTTAAAGCTAGCAATATTACACGGGTTTCTAAAAAAAAACCACACACATTATAAATCTATGGTCAGGCGAGTCTGAATCACACACACGGTTAATTTTATAGATATATTAGTACGTACTAATCAACACATATCCAACTTCAATCACTATTTGGTATATCAAATTCTTCAAAGACGACAACTTTTGGTTAGAAACTAATGTTGAGGTCAAATCATTGTGACTTTGTTGTCGCCTTGCATGTGGTGAGCGTTTCCATTAAATAAAAAAAATATCAGCAAGTACACTTTTAAATGAAAAATGAAAAATCGCAGATTCTTCAAGAAATGAAATAAGAAAATTATTCTTGTGAGATAGAAAAAAAAATTTGTAAATTGAGAAATTATAATATTACATCATAATCATAATCTAGGCAGTACTTGTCTGCTGGATGGCACCATTTGGAATCATTAAATATCAACAGGAACGTCAATCTAGAGGTGCAAAGTACCAAATGATATGTATTCGTCCGATTTTTTCTATTAGAGGCATGTTACAGTATATCTCGATTTAATAAAATGAATCAGTGATTAATGACACCTTGATTCAAATAAAAGAGATGTACGGCATTGCAAGCTAGTGATGTAAAGAAAAACGTTGCTTCTGTTTTTTTGGTTTTAGTTTACCCACAAAAATATAAATAACTTGACCAGCAATAGGAATCAAGTTGGCTTCTGATACCTATTTGGCGCTGTAATGTGTTATCATGGTTATTTGCCAAATATGTATTTCTGCAACTGAAGCGAAAATAAATAGCGGTTAGACAATAAGCTTCCATATTACAGTTATGGTAAAAGACAAGATCAATAGAATATAACGGGTATAATTTGACTCTGTTATTTCTTCTTATCCACACCTTCCCTCGTTTTACAAATAACACGACTATAAAATATACGATAATTTCCCATAATTTCGCCTCCATTACATATGAGACATAATGAAATTAAATGTCAAAATAAATTTTTAAATTGAAAATAATTTGTGAAAAACTGTATAAAATGTGAAATTTATTATATTAATACTGTTTCATACAAAGGTCGGAGGACGATAAAGACTGACCAGTGGGAATATCATAAAACTGGTAAGAATTAACAAAATATCTATTTATGTAAGGATTTGTATAGTTTCAATACAAATCCTTGATTTTTTGTATAAATATACATTTAAAGAATATGGAGATGTAAATGATAGCTATTATTACAAGACAACTAATCGACCTGAGTCCAATTGAAGTTGATGTAAAAAAATAAATGGGTGTATAACGTTTCCACGTTTTTATGAAAAATCCAGTTTCACGTTTCCGTATTTTTCGTGCATTACTCTCCGTTATAAATAGATACCACCTTTTATCATTTTTACCTGTATTTCACCTGTAAAAAACTGGTAATAATGATGTAAAAGACTTTATTTTACTAAGTATCTTTTTCTTAATTTGAATTTTACTATACTAATATAATTCCTTCAATAGGTAGTCATATTCAAATTTATCATTGTGAGTAATTTTCAAAAGTCACTATGTGGAAAAAGTAAAATCACAAAAATACTGAACTCAGAGGAAATTCAATTCGGAAAGTCCATTATCACATGGCAAAATCAAAAAACAAAACGCATCAAAAACGAATAGACAAGAACTGTCATATTCCTGACTTGGTACAGGCATTTTCAAATGTAGAAAATGAAAGTAACCCCATTTGCGTTGAATTCCGCATTTTGTTATATCATTTATATTCATTTGCATATGTTTGCATATGCTGCAGCATCCTTTACAGTCTCGTCTATCAGAAAAACCCGTACTCATGCATTCATTTATCTTTACTTAATTAATTTATATATACTTTTAATACACTTAATTTTACTGATAAACTCGTGATTATATTAAATCCATCAACACCAAATGATGTAAAAGCAGTTGTTTCTTTTATGAAAGAGTCATTAGGACTGAGGAAAGGAGAAAATAACTGTATTTATCATATATATGTTTTTTTTGCCTATGTATTTGCCATAATCAAAATTGGTTTTTGTTTGTTTTTGCAAATAAAAAAAATATTATTTAACACATATTGATTTATTGATTATGATATTTCTTAAATTACCCAGTCATAGTGACTTTCCGTTTTGAATTTTCTTCGGAGTTTGTTGTGATTTTACTTTTTGTTATTTTGGGTTATGTTTTGTTTTTTTTCCATAAAATGGGTTGCTTCAATTAATTAAGAAAATTGCATAGTACGTACATCGTTCCTGTGACATATAAGGCTTATGCAGGGAAGGTAAAGTAGAATATTGTTCATTATTATTTACAACTTTTATTTTAGCATCATGAAGGTTGAACTTGTAACCCTTGTTGTCGTTATTTCTCTGATGTACAATGTAGACGCTAGACCTGCACAAAGAACGACAAGGGTATGTTATTTATTATAGATTATACGTTATAATGCGTACAATAAAACACGTATTTTTCCTTGTATATTTTATGATGTTGCCTTACAAAATAGAAGTACAGTCATCGATACTTATGTGGTCGATGGCAGTATAATTTATATCAGAAGATAAGTCGACGTTTGTTTTTATCAATATCGAAATCATAGGTAAAATGTAAGAACATTTCAATGCATCACTAATCAATGTAAGAAAGACAGACGACAATGTATTATCATATAGAAAAGCAGTGAATGATCCATACGACATCTACATAGAACCAAACGTTGGCTATCTACTAGACGTCTGTATAGAGGATGTGGATATAGAGATATAAATGGGTTGCAGATTGTTAATACATTGATCACTATAAAAAAAAAACATTACTTTGATTCATTCCATGAAAATTCAAACAATACTGAAATTGAAAAAAAAATCAAATTTATTTGCCGATGATAATTCCCATTAATCTGTTTGAAAGAATACAAATACATATAACACAAACGTCAAGAAATCGCTCTACATGCATCTTCCGTTATTAGAATCTATACTCTGCACATGTTCTTAGTTGTCTCGATATTTATTTTCAAATGACAGCGTGATACTTGCGCATTTTACCAGAATTTAAAAAAAACCTTTTCAAACATCATAATAGATGATATGGATAACGTTGATAAATTGGTTTTATATCTTTCATGTCGGTCAGTATTGCAGTGTGCTGCTTCATTTCTTTAACGTCATGGTCACACCAACTACATGATATCAGAGACATATAATAATATGTCTCTGATGATATATACATACGTTTATTATGTCTCTGATGATATATACATACGTTAATTATGTCTCTGATGATATATACATACGTTCATTATGTCTTGTAATTTTATTATTCTTGTGATTCATTATTAATTGTGGTATTTTGTTCACTTTGTGTATGCCATCAACCCCATTTTGGTATAACTGTGCAATTTATTTTAATGAAGCACATTTTTTATAAAGTTAATTAACGCCGTCATGAGTTGATCGGTTGTTTTAAAATATCTGTCTCACAGATGACGACGCATCTGTCAAATTGTCGTAATCACAAATCCGTCTTTGTCCCCCTGAATGTGACATACCGTATTCGATTTATCTGCGGTTTTGTACTTACATGAACAGCAAAACACGGGTGCTACAAGTGAAGCAGAATTGGCGTAAGCACTTGCGATCACTCCGAGTTTTTTTTTTTTTGGGGGGGGGGGAGGGGTTGTAATTTTCTATGTTGTGTTTTATACCTGCTGTTTTCCTTTTGATCTTTTTCTTTCACCCGACGAGTTGAAATGTCCCTGTGGTATCTTTCGCCTCTCTTTTATCAGCGGTACTGGATAGTTCCTAATAGTGCATCGAGGAACACGTTTAACTATCACTCATTTTCTATGTATATGTATGTGAAGTTCGGTTTTCCTTATTGACTGTTTATATACAAGGAAATAAAACTGAACTGATACATTGTTAAGTCTCTGAGACTAATGATTATATCAAATACGTTGACACTTGAAATGATACATTCCATTTTCTTTTAGGGGCTGTTTGGAAGTCTGTTTGATGCTCTAAAGAGTCAAATGGGGTAAGAATACAAGCATCTTGATATGTACATGTCTAATTATTAGTTAACAAAATAACAATAAAAAAATATTAAGACATTTTTTAAATGTCAATTGTTATGACAAAATTCAATATCCCGGCTAACAATAATTATTCTATTCTGACAGACCGTCATATCAATTATTCTTTACTTTTCTCGGTTTTACAGAAAACATATATCCCAATGGTTTATTTAATAGATAACACAATTATGTTTAATATACGTAAACTGGGACATTGGACCTTTGTTAAAATTTATGAATTATATAACGGGATACTTCTTCAAAGATGTTTTTAAAAATTATTTCTGATTTTCCTGATTTTAGGGATGTAGTAGAGAAGACTAAAGCTATGAATAGTCAAAACGAAGATGACATTGAAAACGCTAGAGAAGAAATGAGTAATAGATTTAAAAATGCTTGGGAAAAAACTGGAGACGCTTTTGGTAGCCTTGGAGAAAAAATGGGAAGTGGTATGGAAAATGCTTGGGATAAAACTAAAGACGGCTTCGGTAACTTCGGAAATAACACGGGTGATTTCGGAAATATGATGGGAGGTGGTATGAAAAATGCTTGGGATAAAACTGGAGACGCATTTGGTAGCCTTGGAGGTAAAATGGGTAATCTTGGAGAAAAAATGGGAAGTGGTATGGAAAATGCTTGGGATAAAACTAAAGATGGCTTCGGTAACTTCGGAAATAACATGGGTGATTTTGGAAATATGATGGGAGGTGGTATGAAAAATGCTTGGGATAAAACTGAAGACGCATTTGGAAGCCTTGGAGGTAAAATGGGAAGTGGTATTGAAAATGCTTGGGATAAAACTGGAGACGCATTTGGTAGTTTGGGAAACAACATAGGAGATGCATTTAACAATATTGATTGGCCATAATATCACCACACATACAAGTATTTGCATATATGTAATAAAAAAGCTTAAACACACTTTTTTCTGAATTTTTGATTTTTGAATAAACATAGTATTACAGTTTTATGTCATTCATCGGCATTGTATTATTGTAACTAACCCTATATGGTACCTGACCCTTAACTTTTTTTTAGGAAAACGAAACTCTATATCAAATATATATAGTTACCATGTGAAGTCTGTTAACCAATCATACCCCAATAAATCTATAGGAAGTAAGATAATGCTGTTTATTTCCATAAAACAACTTTTATTAAGTCAAGTTAAACGATTTTAAGATTCTATCAGAAAGTCTATCATAATAGTAAATGAAACTTTAACAGAGAGGCGAAAGATACAAAAAGTAAAATCACAAAAATACCGAACGCCAAAAAAAAGTTATAGCTACCTATATAACCATTATATTATATCGACAACGATGTGTTAACAAAGCAAACAGACACTCAAACCAAATAGACATTCAATTTTATAAGTTGAAAAAAGTGACAATGCCACGGTAAAAAACTAAGAAAAAAAAAAAAAAACCCAGTATAAATCACACAGCATAGTAATCTGATGACCGAGCAACGCGAATTTCATCGATGATCAAGAGGGAACGCGGGTGCTCTGGAAGGATTAGCAGATCCTGTTACACATTTGCTCCTGTTGATTGATAATTGAAAAAAACATCGAAGACAAGAAACAGTTTTATTTTCGTTTTGTTTAATTTCATTTTGGCAAAACCTTATTCTGATTTTTCTTTCCTTGTTAGAACATCAGAACCAAACTGCTTCCTTTAAAGTGCAATAACAACAGAATTTATAATTTTAGAAATGTTTATTAGCTTCTCAGTTTTACTATGAATATACACAAAATGAAAGAATACATATTATAAAAAAAGTCATCGCTTTATTCATAACTGAAACAGCACATGTACAGCAACAACTGTTTACTCTCAATTTAAAATTAAAAGTAGTAAAACAAAGAAAAAGAAATACGGAAGATGCAAATCAGAAAACTACCAAAATAAAGAACAGCCCAAATTAATCTAAACAAAAAATAATATGCAAAATGTATTATAGCGTTAGATGTTAAGCAGATAAATATAAAATAGTTTCTATCATGAGAAAGAACAGCTCAAATCATTTTTCAATACCATTTATAATGACTTTAATGTAATTGATCATTTAACAAATAATGGCTGACCTATTGTCGTCTATTTTTCTCTGCCCACAACACCCATATCTTCTGGATGTCAAGTGATACTATACACCTTATATGGATATAAGAAGATGTCGAATGAGTGTCAATGAGACAACTCACCATCCAAGACACTGCTTATAAAAGTAAACCGTTATAGGTCAAGATGCGGTCTTCAACACGGAGCCTTGGCTCACACCGAACAGCAAGCTATTAAGGGTTACATAAAATTGCAATAGTAAAACCATTCAAACACCGCAAAACCAACGGTAAAATCTATATAAAAAACGAGAAACACTTATAGACCACTTAAAAACGACAACTTCTGAACATCAGATTCCTGGCAGGTGCAAACAATTGTTCCTTTTTTTGTATCCGTGACAGAAGTAAAACTGTTCATTGTGTATGTTTCTCAAGTTGTTTTATCTTTTTTCAGTGTCTTTATGCAAAAATACAAATTATGTTCCAAATCAAACAATGACACGGTATAAATATTGAATTGGGTGTTAATTTTTCGTAAAGTTGTGTTGTGGGTATGTTTTGTTTAAATCACACGCAAATCAATCCATGTGTTCGTAGGTAGTAGATGTTTTTGTGTCCTGTTAAATTGTTCCTTTTAAAATTGTTATACGATGATGAGTGATGTACCCATATTTTGACTATTTTATTAATTGTGACTGTTTATTTAACGCATCATGTAAATGTAGCGGAATTTGATGAGACTGTTATTAAAGTGAGAGGGTTAGCGCTATAGAACCAGGTTTAATCCACCATTTTCTACATTTGAAAATGTCTGTAGCAAGTCAGGAACATGACAGTTCTTGTCCATTCGTTTTTGATGCGGGTTTTTTTTTTTTTTTTTTTTTTTTTTTTTTTTTTTTTTTTTTTTTTTTTTTTTGCCATGTGATTATGGACTTTCCAAATTGATTTTCCTCTGAGTTCAGTATTTTAGTGATTTTACTTTTTGTTTACGTTTGACATGATGACTGATCATGTTTCCTAAGCACTAAATTTAACAACTAGCATCTAAATGTCATTCATAAAGGATATCAACCTCTTCTATTTTTTCTTCGGATATTCGGCAGTCCACTGATATTAGGTAGTTTCCTATTTTTGCGTGTTTTGATATTATTTAGACAAGTGAATTGTACTGGTGACCCTACACACCTTTTCCCACAGCTGTTAGGTTTAGGCTTGTTACAAACTCTCATTTTTACACATCTGTTTTTCTTTACAAAACTTGACCATCCACCATCAACACAGTTCTTCCATTTCTGAAGATTCACTTCCGGCAGTGAAGAACAACTTATCTCGGGATTACTGTAAAAGAGAAATTAAAAAAATCGTTATTCTTAAATATCAGCAGAACATGGTAAAAAAAAATATACTACTGATGGGAAAATGAAATAATAATAGTTTTTTTAACATTAACCATGTGTTTCAATCGTTCGATGACGTAAGCAAATAATTCTTCATCCAAAGAGGAAATATGAATGTCTGAGAGTCAATATGCTTCTTTGGAGGCCTTCATAAAGAGTTAGAAACAAACATTTCTTGGTTATGTTTGTTTTGAGCCAAGGCTCCGTGTTGAAGGTTGAAGGTCGTATTTTAGCCTATAATGGTTTACTTTTACAAATTGTGACAATGATGGCGAGTTGTATCATTAAAACTCATACCATATCTTCTAATTTCTATTTAAAACTTAATTATATCGCTGGTAATATATTATCTTACCTGGCGGAAGTCTTCCTGAAAACGTCCGAAGGAATGCTGTTGATGTTGGTATTTTCGCAAATGATTTTAGCCATAGTCACCTTCTTAATTTCTGTCAGCTGTGTTGGAGTAAACTTAACGTCAGTATTACTTTCGTAAAAGAATCGATCACCAAATTTCAAGGCACGAAATTGTAATCCTATCATACAGGCAAAAGTAGGTCCGACTTTCCCTCCTGGTATTGGGGTTTCTGATACACCACCGGTAAACAAGTCGATGTCCCATGGCGAACTAATATAAAAATATACATTGTGGTAAGTATAACTAAAATATAAATATAAGAACGATTCTCTTGGACAGTAGGTTTGTTTGATTCTTAATTTCTCCTATGTCTTTCCTCGGAAATGCTGTTCTTTTGACCTCACTAAGAACGTGCAAGGTCAAACATTTCAAAAGTGAACTGAAATGTTAAGAGCGAATTTAATATGACAACAGAAAATCATCAAAAAGTTTAAACATAATAGCTGTTACCTTCCTGACGGAAATAAACTTTAGTCTCTTAATTATTTATAAATGTATAAGCAAATATGAGAATACGACTGGTAAATATGAAATAACGTACCTGTAAGTATTTGCAAGTGCCAGCGCTTCAGCTGTCGAATGGTGTTCTAAACCTCCTAATACACCAGCTGTAAAATCATCGGCAGGCGTCAATTCACACACCATTCTCCAAATATTATAACTAGCTATTCCGTGATCTCTTCCTCGCTGTACATTAACGGCTGCAAGGTCACCACCAAAACCATGTGTTCTCTCAAAAAGCCTTTCTGTTAGTTCCTTGGTCATTTTCCTGTCAACCTTTTGAGAAAATTCTCCATAAAGACCCCTTGTTACAGAACTTATTCCGCCATTTGCATCATATATCTTATCTGGTTTTAAGAATTCATTATGTAAAAGGGGGCTTTGATTAGAGTGTAACGGGCCATTATATGCTAATCTCTGTCTGACCATGCTATGACCAAATCTGAAGGCTGCAGCTGAGAAACCATTTCTAATCTGAGGTTTTGTAGTTGAATCGTAGCCAGTAAAATATCCGGAAGGCATCGGTTTCAAATCTAAATCTATCATTTGTTGGTTACCAAGGATATGCTGTAAATATTCATTATAGGTCACGTGTTGTATCATTGCTATCACAATTTTTCTAGTTTCTTGGTACACTTTTTCATCAACCCAATCATCATTCATTTGCTCGAGTGTTTTAGCTATACGATTATGTTCTAACATCCATATCGTCTGTAATGCTATTAAGGCTGGTTGTTGGTTAACTCTTGGATCTCTACAGAACATTCAAACAATCCATTCAATATAAGAAATATATATCTAAATGCATTTAAAAAGGAGATGTGGTACTACGATTGCCAATAGGATAAACTATTCACCAGACACCAATGGAATTGTCTACAGCATTACCCTTTGATCTTTACAAAACATATTGGTAATGAAACCTTATATATGTAAGAATAGCTTATAATGCGGTAAGTCTAAGCGCAACTGATCCAAATAACACAATAGAAGCTTCCAATTAATATAAAGTCAAATATTCGTTTTTATATTATTCATCACAATCCACATTGTAAATCTAACTATGTGTATATTAGTCTATTATGCAAATGAATAAACTTCCATTTTTAAGATCTATCATAATCTTGATAAAATGCAATTTCTTATTCAAACAACCAAAAAATGATAGACCACGAATACTTTATAAAACCAATTTTCGGCAATAAAAGACATGTTACAAATATGAATATAAATATATAAATCATATTACAAAAATCAGAGAAGCGTCCACTCTGTTTAGTTGTTTTGAGAATTTGATGTTTACGGCAGATTGTGTCTGGCAAACTTGAGTATATTTTTGATAGACTCGATTAGACAGATATTTTAAACTATTGTACAGATAACAGTGTTTTTGTATATTATCAAAGTCTGCATGTTGATGAAAAAAGAATCATGCATTTCGGAAAATTCAAATATGTGTTACATACCTGCTAGAAAACACTTTATATTTGGATTTCCTGCTGGTAATTTACAGGATGATTTGTTTGGTATGTCTTTAGGAAGCAACTGATTGTTGGTAGAAGTTTTCAATCGACCTGAATGACGAAAATAAGAATTTACAAGACAGTGCCTTGTTGTTTCAGAGTAATTCATTAAACTGATTATTTTCTTGTTAAAGGTCGTACGGTATTACATTTTTGCAAATACCTTTGTTATTTGGTTTTTAACGGATAAATGACTTATTTAAAAGATATAAAAAAAAAATAACTCCATTACTTAACAGTATTTTATGAATATTTGTAGTCCAGTTACAAAATATATGTTTGTACATCCGGCTATAGATATTTAAGAATTTAGTCAAGCCAGGATTAAATATATCTGCATCCGGCTCAATAATGCCATTACCCATAGATATACCCAGATCAAGAGATATCACCTTTAAATCCTTTTTGGCAAATATATACATTTATTCCAGTAAGCTGCAAAAATTATAATAAACAAAGAAGTTTGAAGAAATGTTGAAAATTTAAAGGGCCAATAAGAACTAAAGCGCTTAATCCTTATCAATAACATAGAATAACATAGAAGAATAGTTTAATGAGTAAAAAGAAATATTCATATTTGAAATTACAAACAAGTGAATCGGTCTGAATCTCAAAGTACCAGGCTTTATAATGGGATACGCCAGATGCGCTTTTCGTCTATCATGAATCATCAGCGACGCATTTCGTCTTCGAAAGACTCCTCAGTGGCGCTCATATAAAAAAATGCCGATGACTGAAACTTCTGATTTGATTACAGAAGATATAATCATATAAGGTTATATAATTTAGCATTAGATAACCAACATGGTGTTTATACATGAATCAAAGGCTCAAGTAATTCGATTTATATACTTTCGGTTTTGCATTCGAAAGGAATGGAAATGCCAATGACATCAGAACTTGGACAAGTTTGCAGATGACTGTTTATTGTATAGAAATGTAAATAATAGTTCTGATGCACAATTACTTCAAAAAGATTTGTCTAGTTTAGTAAAATGGGAAGAGGATTGGCAAATGAATTTTAATCCTGAGAAGTGTTATGTAATTCATATTTCTAAAAAAAAGTAAACCTTCCACTTTTGATTATATATTGCACAATCATATTTTAGAAGCAGTAAAAGACAGTAAATATTTAGGTGTAACTATAAGCCATGATCTTGATTGGGGAACACATATAAACAATATTACTTGTAAGGCAAATAAAACCTTAGGTTTTCTTCGTAGGAACTTAAAAAACTACACATCACTTGTCCGTCCGGTCGTCGAATACTCTTCCCCTGTCTGGGATCCGTACAAAAAACAACACAGCACTCAGGTTGAGCAGGTACAGCGTAAGGCAGCCAGGTTTGTCTTCAATGATTATAAAGACAGATCACCTGGAGCAGTTTCAAATTTAATAAAATCATTGGAATGGGAAAATTTAGAAATAAGAAGGAAAAAGGCTAGATTAACTATGCTGTATAAAATAAATTGGGGGTTAGTTGAAGTTCCTAAGGACAACTTAACAATATCTGATAGACGCACTAGGGGGAAACATAAATTTAGGCAAATATCAACAAATAAAGATTTCTATAAATTTTCATTTTATCCTCTCACTATTTCGGACTGGAATTCACTACCTGAAGCAATAGGTATGTCTGACACCCTGGAATCCTTCAAAAGTGGCATATCCACTCTAACATTTGAAGGATCCACAGCAACTTATTAAACTTTAAAGCCACTGTACATAATGTATATATGTTATTGATAACGATTTTTCTTTGTCATATTATTTTTAAATTAAGTCCATATGTACATAGCACACAAGTTCCGGGAAGTTTTACACTCCTACCTAGGAGTCTACTCCCGTATTCGGAAGAAGAAGAAGAAGTTTTACGGAACATCCATCTGAATTTGTTTACAAGAAAAATGTATACAAAAATGTTTCTACAATTATGCAAATTTATAATTAAAAAGAAAATGAAATAATATCTAAAACAGACGAATTTTCAAAAAGGGAATTCTCACTAGACTTAGTTTGACAAAAGAATTGTTGATAATTTTTATTAACAATTTATACTTTTCAGTCAAATTCAAAGACTTTTGTTACAATTACTATCTTCTATTCACTGGTACTGACACTTTATTCTAATTTGACACATTTAATTATTTCCTAAAAATCGTTAAAGGTTGTAAACATTAAAACAATATCTATCATTGGTTGTAATAAAACTTACCACCATTAAATTCACGGAGACTATCAGCAGTAGCTTTATTAGAACCATACACAGCTGAACCATCCAAATAATGTGTATTCATGTTCAATTGTTGTCGTGGTCCTGAAATAAAAGGACAGTTCTTTTTAATGATTCATATCATAACACCTGACTTGGGACAGCTAGGCACATACATAAATAATGTGTCGGGGTTAAAAATATTAGCGGGATCCCAACCCTCCCCTAACCTGGGACTGTGGTATAACAGTACAACATAAGAACGAGCTATAAAAATCAGTTGAAAAAGTTAAGTCATCAGATAGTTGTGTCGTTGTTCTCCTCTTATATTTGATGCGTGTCAACTCAGCTTTAGTTTGTAAACCAGATTTGTTTTTTTTCTCTCAATCAATTTATGAGTTTCGAAAAGCGGTATAGTTATCAAAAGTACCAGGATTGTAATTGTATACGCCAGACGCGCGTTTCGTCTACATAAGACTCATCAGTGACGCTCAGATCAAAATAGTTAAAAAGCCGAATAAATACAAAGTTGAAGAGCATTGAGGATCCAAAATTCCAAAAAGTTGTTCCAAATACTACTGTTGCCCTTATTAAGTATTTGGATGGAAACATATGCAACAACGATGGCTAAGAATCTTGTTGTTTTTCAATGGACTTTTTTTATTTCTCTCTATGTTTTGAGAAACTGGAATTGTAATACAAAACTGGTATCTATACAAATACACGATAGCGATATTTGCCAGGCTGCTAGTGTATGATTAGACACCCAATTGCAAGATATAAAACATATATGAACATTTCGCACTTACCTAGTTCGCATTCCAAATTGGTTGATCCGAGTGCTCTTACAAAGTTCATACAAGTTCTGTTAAAGGTACTGTAAAACGGGTCATTTGTTGGCAATGGAATGGGAAAACAATTTCGCCTGATAAATGAAAATAAAAGACAGATGTAAGATAATATATGTTATTCTGGTCTGAGACAGGGTATATAATGTGACAATCCCGGTTTAGAGTTTGTATTCCCTGAGCCGTAGACCTAACTTGTGAAGGCGAAATAAAGAAAACGTTATCAAGCATCAAAAGAAGGCGAATCTAAGCTCGGCTAAGTAAAAGTTAAACAGCTGTAAATGTTTGATAAAATATAAACAACATTTCATCATGGAAGTATGTCATTTCTACATTTTTCATATATCTTTGATTTCAATCTTAATAAGACAAACACGTTCCCCTAAAACAAAATAGTCTCCTTTCTATTATGGATGTGTGTATTGAAGAGCGTACAGTGACTTAGTTCTTTAGATCGTCTTTATATCTTCTGAAGTGCATTTTTATTGCATTTATAAACTGAAAGAATAGCTCTCTGTGTTTTCAGATTTTGGGGTTTTCTTTGAATATGTAAAACCAAAAAAGAAGGAAGCGGAATTTTCACTGCACATATTTCATATGAAGTATTGTTATTTAAAATATTCATTAGATATTTTACCTTTGTGGAGACTCACAGCAGTTTAGATTAGACAAATATCGTCCTGAAATGGATAAAACAAAAATATAGATGACATGTTTCTGTTTTAAATTGAGTTTGCCTGCTGATCAACTAGAGGCACCCGGTGTATAACTCGGGCATATGTTAATTGGAATACGTAGATGTGGTGTATAGCAAAAGTATCTATCAATTCAAAAGACGTTTTAAATTAACTTTCTAAAAGGTAAGATGTAAATGTAAATTAGAAAAAAAGTAGACGGTCAACTTAATAGAGTGGTGTTATATGGCAGGCTAAATGGAATCGTCAGTTTCGCAGCTATTTACCTTTTGACAATGCATTCATCTGTATATCATGACTGACAAACTGCCCAAACTCCATACTGAAATGACTCAAATCGTTCATCTGAGTTGTTGAGTCGCTGACAGTGTGAACTTTAACACTGATGTCTCTGGCTAGAGGGAGGGGGTCACCAAATACATCAGTGGCTCTTGGATCATCCAAACCTAGGAAATAGAAAACTTTTCTTTTTATTAATTATATAAAAAAAAATAAAAAGCTTTAAAAAAAGTTGAGAATATGTGGAGGGTTATTGAGAATACTTGTTTTTTTATGAAATCAGTAATAAGCGGAGAATTAAACAGATTTTTTATTGCATGGTGTGTCAACTAAACTGAGATTCAGTCCAGAAATGTTAATAAGATATGACAAAAGTACTGTAACCAAAACATTAATTGTTTGTCTTGGGCTTTGTGGTATTAAAAAGATTACCCATGTAAAAGCTGCACTATTAGTAGTTATTAGGTTTTTTTATGTAATAAAAAAGTAAACAAAGTAATGTGTACTTTTATCATACTACAAAAGTAAACAACGTTAAATTTGATCATAATGAAAATGATCATTAAAATGATTCGGGGATTTTTTTTTATTCTTATTTTTCAAAAGGTTAATTTATTATGAATTATTCATGAATTTGATATGACTTTCCTAAGCTGGATTAAAGTTGTTTTTATTGACCATCAAACTGAATGTCTAATAACAAAGCAATATATACTAACCATCCTCATAAAAACTTGGTATAAACCTTTCAAAAGGTGTATGGGACTTCCCCCATAACGGGTTAGCCACGTTATTACATGAACCGTCAGGTGTTCTATATTTATTCGTCGGATCACATTGTACTGCTCCAAAAGGACAACGTGTTTGTGTCTTTATTTTGTTAAGAACACTTTTTGGTATCTGCTCCAAGACCTTTCTACGCTGCCTTTTATCAATTGTTAACCTAAATACAAATGGTAAAAGTCTAAGAGTCGTGAATGCAATGACCAATTTTGCATGGGTAGTATAGCGGTTGGAAGCAAACGAGCAGAGTAGACATTATTTGTTAGTGATTAGTGGCTGGAATCCCTCTATATATATAATTGTTGCCGTCAAGGTATTAATAGTTGGGCTATGCTCGTTGTTTGGTTGCTTTCCCATTCCATGTATCCCAACGTATTCCAATCATATTTATCCGTATGTTAGCCATACTGCAGTTGCTAATCATTAAAACTATAGGATATATTTAGTAAACACAATTGAACATTATATATGCTTGTATTACTGTAATATGCAGGATACAGTGTTCAAAAGTGAAAATTAGAATAGCATTTTACATGCAGGAAACAGTTATGTACAATACACAAAATAAAATTGACATATGTAGCATCAAAAGTAAATGAATGACAAATCTGCAAAAAAATCATCCTCCCCACCCCAAATATCAAAAGGTTGTTTCCAAACCATCAGAAAGTCTTTTCATATGACGTTAAACTATATCAGTATTAGAACGTTACGTTGTCACATGTACATTCCCACGCTTTGTCATAAACCTACAGTTAGATTAAAGTTTTTTGCTCAGTGTTGAAGGCATCGTTGTAACTTTGAGATGAAGAACAGCAATACAATCGCTGTTCCTTTTCATTGCGAGTGTTTTAGCTTTGCATTTCTTGATTTTGTAATATGGATGGATCACAACTGTACTTAACCATATGGGTTTTTTCCACACCGAATACATGTTATTTGCTTCTTTTTAAACAACTTTTAACACGAATGATCATGCAAAACTTACTTTTCCACGGCATTCTTTGCAGTTTCTATCATGACCTGTGCATTTTCACTTATTTCTATGGCCTCGAGACTGGTTAGTAGATGTGGACCGAAACCTTCTGTCTGGATATCTGGTGTATCAAATTCTGAATAAAACAATAGGTTTCTGAATTAATTATGTATTGTTTTTATGTAGATGTTCCACCTAAATTAATTTCCATAAAAAAAAAGAGATTTCTAGTATTAGTTTAATTAGTCTAATAGTCTAGTAACAGAGCAAGTGCAGTCTATAAAAAATGATTTTTGTACGTCGTTTTTCTACTTGATTATATCAAGAGTCGGGCTTTAAACACTCAAGACTACATATGAATATCCCTCTCAGTATCACGTGCATGCCCTGAAACCCGGACAGAACTTTGTAAGATTTTGGTTTTATCCAAATCTTATATGTTGTTTCTTACCATCATAAAATTTCTGTAACTTTAATTGGGGCTTTTAAAATATATTAAAACATGCTGCTGTATATATTGATAAATAAATATATACGAGTCCATTGAGAACAAGCAACCAATCCATAATAAAGAAAATATTTTGTAGAATGGTCGAAAGTAAAGGGATATAAATGTTTAAACTGTTTTACTTCTCAATGATTGTTCCGTCCTATCATCTTTCCTGACTTGTACGGTAGCTGTCTTTAATGCTGTTTCTATAACCTTTCTTGAAGGCGCTTTTGGGGTTACGTCTATTTTTGAAATTCCAGAGATTGCAATGTTCCCGATTGAGTTTATGTCAACTCGGTTTCCTGGTCTTATTCCTGGTCTAACTCCTGGTCTTACTCCTGGAATTTGTCCCGGTCTTGGCTGTGGACCTGTTATACCTTGTATGCTTATTTGCTCCAGTGTGCCTTTCATCAGAGCCATTAGATTGGCCTGAAGACATCCTGCTGGTCCCAGGATGGATAACAGTACTAATAATGCAAATAGTTGATTCCTAAAGCATACACAAATAAATTAGTGCAGTGAGAGCTTTGAAATTAACGTTAAATGAAATAACGATATAAAAAAATAAGCTATCTTATTTGAGGTCAAGTATACATAATGGGGATTTAATAAAACTGTGTATGTATTTACAAGTCATTGAACTGCATCAGCGAAATAGATATGCAGCATTCGTACTAACATAGATTTAATCACTAAAAAAGGTTTGAAAACGATGGATGTATTAATGGCGCTATAAAACGGTTGTTCAAAATGAAATATTCCTAGGTAGAAAGGAGGTATTTTTGCAGTCATTTATATGAAAGCCTATTGTAATCAGTATGAAAAGATCGGCAAGCGCCCTGATAAATAAATTCTAGATAGAAGTTTTTAGTTTTTGTATAATAGGCCTCAAAATTAAGATGTTATTTTTGAACAAGTTTATGTGTACCAATAATGTATTATAGAATATAAAATACTTTGCAACAAAATAATGTAAGTTGTCGAATATATAAACATTCTTTGTAAATAGAATAAAGAAAATAATACATGTACTCATGATTGCGGAAATTAATAAAGAAAAATAAGATTGTAATTTCAGAACGAATAAATGAACAATGCATGAAAAGCAACGATTTTTGTGATTTATTTTTTTAGCAAATAGTATTTACATAAAACTTAAACTTATATTTTTTCTTCAAGTAAGTATAATTTTTGTGTAAAAGTAAACAATGTCTTACCACATGTTGTATAATAACAAACCTTTTCACCTGTATTGATCACCTTGTTTATATATATAGTATGGTCCACCAAGATGACGTAGTGACCGTCCCGAATTCTTGGAAGGCATTCAGGTTGTCTGGGTCACAAAGTACATTTCCTCAATGAAAAAAATACTTTCTGAAATATTAACTTCGACCTATATCCTCGAAGTTTGATTGGACATATTTTGTTATAGAAATTTTCAACTGACGAAGTAGCAAGACATAGATAACAGGATGTTGAATCGTATTTCAAATAGTATGTCAAATATAGTATGTAAATCAATGTGTAATAATTTGATGCGTACTAAGCGAGACTGTACAACTTTCACTTAATGTAAAAAGAAAAAATAGAAGTGATGTAAACGTCAATTAGACAAGCGTACAAATATTATACAGAATGTAGTCTTAAGGTTGTGCTATTTGTGAAATTAAAAAAAAATCAAGAATTTAAAATTGCTACAGTAACTATAAGTCAGAAGAGCATTTGTTAAGGAACAAAATAAACTAAAAATATTGATAGGTCGTGGAGCTGCTTTTTGAGATGTATGATTTTTAAAAATATGTCGGGAAAAAGCTTACTCGGACTTTTGCCTTATAATTGCATATGTATTATTTGGGTCTCGAATCAAAATAACAAAAATAAAAAATCTGCTTTAATTTTGGCAAATGACCCTTTGTGAGTTATTAAGTCTTATATAAAAAGATAAATGGATGTTATAGGGGCAAAATATTTTACAAATGTATTGTATGGAAAAATACCAAGGAATCCGAACATTTGACATAAATTCCAAAACCTCACCTTAGTACATCCTTAAGGACAACCAGGGGTCAACATCCTGTCTTCAACAATAGACAGTAATCATTATCAGTGATACTAAAATGTGATATTTTTTATGCGGATACGGATGTCGTGAATACGTCTTGAGGGCCGCTTTATTGGCATAAGGATAAGGGGACGTGTTTTTTTGTTTTTTTGTTTGTTTGGTTGGTTTTTTTTGGGGGGGGGGGGGGGGGGACAGGAGTATTTGTTTTGGATCGGTTATTTATTTTTGTAAACTAAGAGGACAGATTATCTATTTTCTGCACTTTCGAAGCAAGATTTTTCATTTTCATTAAAGTAAGGGACTGATTATTTATTTTCACAACTATATTTATAATAAAAAAAATATTCTAAAACATACAATTTTTCACTTATTTGTTTATTATAAATAATACATATATAGTGAAGTCGATATATATGTACTACCATTTAATCAGAATAAATCATCATTCTCTGCAGAATTGAATCTTCTATGTTTCCAACTGCACATACATGTATTGCATATATATACACAGTATTAAAGTTTAATTGTAACTAGCTTTTTTTTTTTTTTTTTTTTAAAGTATTGGCAATTTTTTTTGAAGGGTTTTGGAGCCGCTGAAGGCCCAAGAAGATATAGAACAAATGATGCTGAATCATGCTTTCTGTGTGTTCCCCAGACCCTTTCTTATTCTGAAAATGCAAGTTCTGTTTTTTTATTTTTTATGACAATAGTTTGGTCTCAAAGCAAAATGTATAGATTCAGTGAAAGACTTATGTTTCTAGGGACAACATCAAAAGACCAATATGCATGACAAAGCAAATATGTTATTCACATATAGTTAAGTCTGTGGCTGCTGTTTTGTGTTAAACTCATAATCAAGTTAATAACAAAGTTACTAAATAACAAAAGGAATGCAACACTAACAGAATACCGAATAGCAATCAATGAACAAAAGACAAATAAATAAGAACCATTGATCCCGAAAAATCAGGGGCTACGTCTGAGGGAGAACCTAAGTTGCTTCTTGCAAGGCACTCGCCGTGTACACAATTTGATATGGAGACAAGCGTTTGGTTATGAAATTTCCGAGGCATTTGTCTCAATTTAGTTACGGCCCTGTTTGATAAAAGTGAGGTAAGTGTTCCTGAGAAAAAATATACCTCAAGTTAAATGAAACCAATTTTCCGACATTTCATGTATATTTAAATAATATTTGAATACTATAATCGTTAAAAGATTTGAGAAGTAATTCCCGATTTTTTGGGGAAGAAAGATGAATTTATGAAGAATCTGGTGCCATGTGCCATCTCATACTTTTGATTAGACCTGCTGAATTATTTATTTTCAATACATTGCGAGTCAGGTAATGCATTTTCAAACAACCACAGAACAAACCATTTATTTTTGTGATAATCAAGGCTGAGTTATCTATTTTCAAAATCCTCCTGCCCCTCCCCCACCCTCGAATATTAAATGGTCGTACACTTATTTATCTGATATAAACAGAGGTAACTTCAAATATAAGATCTTGCACGGCTCTAAAAATTGTTGATTGAAATCATGACAATTTGCACGAGTGAATAAACAACCGCAAACGGATCCAATGCACAATCAAATTGAGTACGTGAACAAGTGGTTTACCTGAAACAAACACTGACGTAAATACAATAATGAATAATAAATAAGAGATTTATTTATTATTATTCTTATTTCACTAAAGAATGATAGGTACAAATATATAATCGCAACATATGATATTGTTGCACATGCTGCTTGATTCTGGGGGTAAACGTTATCATCATCGCTGGTAATGCTAGCCGTGGTGTAGTGTTAGTGTATCGGACTACTTAACACAAAGGTTCCTGCTTCGATTCCCGTTACGGGATGACAATTTCAGGGACTACATTTTCCGCTCTCCCTTGACACAATTTTCGAGTATGGTTTTGAGGAAACGATGATAATCCATCGGAAGGGGGTGATAAATAGCTGACCCGTGTTAAGAGAGAGAGCCATATATCTTGCACGTAAAAGACACCCTTGTAGGTTTCGAAAAAGAGCAGGCTAATGCCGCTACAAGGCAGCACTTGCACCCGCAAAGTGGAATGGGATTAGTCCACTATAAATAAATATGTTTAAAACTAATGCTAGTCAAACATATGAAACGACGGACGGAACAACTAAAGCCAATATACGCTCAGCTATGCCATCGGAAGATACAAGTCTGCTACAATTTTTTTTATGAAACTAGAGATTTATTTAGGCCACTTATAAAATATTCCATGTTTTCATGATTTTGTGGTTTGTGCGTTTCTGATATCAGTAATTTCAGATAAGCAATTCAGAAATGTCGCAGACTAAATAATTATGAGAGGTGGTATCAAGGCCAATGGGATATCTACCGGTATTCACTATAAAGTTCAAATGGAGTGGGTGTAAGCAATTATAGGCAAACATATGGCCTTCAACAATGAGAAAACTACATATTGTATAGTCTGCTATTAAAAACCCCAACATGCAAAATTGGAAAACTTACGGCCTAATTTACAACAAAACATTTAAAAAAAACATATATATGAAAGATCTTAACCAACGACAACAACTATAGACTGCAGGCTCCTGACTTTGGACAGGCACAAAGAATAATGCGGGGTATAATTGTTTGCCAACTAGCCCCAAAAAAATCTAACTAAGCACGAATATTGTTTTCAAAGTGAGGTTTATTCATATGTATTCATATCACAATGTCATGTTTTCGTCCTAGTATGCATGTAATTTTGCCACTGGACGTTAAACAAAAATCTATTGCTATTGCTTTGTGTGATCAGGAGCCCAATTAAAGCACGTGAGAATCCATATTGCATTGGGGAAGCTGGTTTTGTCATTTAGATACAGGGGATATGCTGTCTGTAGTCGTGTAATCCAAGACAGTTCGCAAAGTTTAGGGTTATCAAACTTAACTTTGATAATTGCTGATTAATTCAAAGTCACTGGACTATGTCAGAGGGGTTCAGACCAAAAATAGTCGTCAAACTGATTTGTACTGATAGTAATGCAACTTATAAAAAAATATCTTTGGTCTATCACAAGTAGTTCTTATCAAACTGACTTATGCAGAAAAATTAACATTGAAAATTCACTTATTAATTCAAAGTCGATGGCCCATGACAGAGTAGACAGTGCTTTAAAATAGTCGTCAAACTGATATAAACTGATAGTAACGCAACTCTATAGAAATATCATGGATTTATCCCAAGTTATTCCTATCAAACTGACAGATTCGTTCGTAACAATTTAATACGATCAAAACAACTGAGACCCTTGAAAAAAAAGATTGACTATAGTTATCATCCTACGACTATGGTGTTCAATTGACTATATAGGATTGGTCAAAATATGCATTTTTTCTCCAGTTTTTTTTTAAATCGTCATCTACTGTAGATGTGTCATAAAATGTTTTTGGCTATAACAATATGGTAATTGTTATTTAATACATTTGTATGAGAAAAAAAATGTTGATTAAAAAAACAAACTTATACGTATACTTTGTGTTACTGTTAGTTGTATTTTTATTTTTATCCATCTGATGAGTTAATAAAATTAAAATTGAGAATGGAAATGGGGAATGTGTCAAAGAGACAACAACCCAACTAAGTAAAAAACAACAGCAGAAGGTCACCTACAGGTCTTCAATGTAGCGAGAAATTCCCGCACCCGGAGGCGTCCTTTTTCAACTGACTGTTATAGTTTGTTCTTTTTTTGTATTGTTAGACCACTGTTCCAGGTTAGGGGGAGGGTAAATTGTTGCCATCTAACTAGTCCTTATACTGAATGTGCCTGTCCCAAGTCAGAAGCCTGTAATTCGGGGTTTTCGTTTGTTGCTGTGTTACATAGATATAGGAAGATGTAATCATTCGTCATTTCGGGACCTTTTTGCTGACTATACGGTATGGGCGTTGCTCATTGTTGAAGACCGTACGGTGACCTATAGTTGTTAATTTCTGTATCATTTGGTCTTTTGTAGAAGTTGTCTCATTGGCAATCATAAAATATCTTTTTTTATATTGTATCAGTTTCGTGTCGTCCATGTTTTTTGCTTTGTAAATGGTAGAGAACAACAGAAAGAAAGCTTTACTAAAAAAAATTAGATTTTTATCCCAGAACATGAATAATAAAAATAAACTGAGTAAAATAATGAAATTCATGATTTAACACAACGAAGAAAGACAAACACGCTTTTTTTGGTAATTTTTAATGGAGAGTACATAAGTCAGTAACATATATTTCAGCTATCGTCTTTACCAAAAAAAACCTTCAAATCTCAGTGTCGGATCCAGAACTTTTCATAAAGCGGTGGGGGGTTCTGACCGACCAGAGGATTGCCCGCTCCCGTCATGCTTCAATGATTTCCTACACATATATAATCACCTTAATTTCCCCTAATCCCTTGGTCTGTCTATGCATCTGTTTATCGTCCTGCGAAATAGTACTAATACTGTTTTTTTTCCTCCCTTAATTGGCCTTAGACAGTTGCTTTTCTGTCTATCTTTCTATCACTGGCATTTTAGACTAGAGATTTCATGCGTTCAAACCTGACCTAAAAACCCATGATTTATTGACCCTTTCGGGATTCGGGGTGTGTCCTTTTTCAAATTTTTCAATCTGAATGTCGGGATTTGATATTTTTTAAATTCAGATCTTCAGGATTTCATGTTTTTTATGTCAGGATTTCGTGATCAGGACAACTCTGATCCCACTCTTAAATAATGACCTATTTAGACTTACCTTTTAATTCTAAATAAACAAAATCGCAACTCAGAACAGGAAAAATTATTTACTTCGACTGCTGATCAGCTGATATGCAAAGCTAAAAACAGACACATAAATAACATAAAATAGTGATCGAAAGATTGATTGCACTTTAAATGTATAATTCAGAAACATGTTACATGAAGAGCCGGTTTGTTTACAAAATAATTGTGTCACGAGAAGGCGCACTGACGTCACAGTTTGCATTTATCATGCAATACTCTACAGTTCCCTCATACAAAAATTCATTATCATGCAAACATGCAACGTGAATGTATCGTTATTCCTACGATATGAGGGCAATAAGAAGTACAACAATAGTTTAGGCACACAAGTATAATTCAAAAACAGTTACATCATGTACGTGTACAACGTCATCAGTCTCAGTGCTAATCTATGGAGCGCATCATAAACATATACATATCGTTACATCCCCTTTCTTAAGAAAAAATCTTTAAAGTTCTTGTTCTCAAAATTTCTTTAAACTGATCTTAACTCGCGATTATGCCATTGAAAGTATTAACTTTTACTACAGAACATATTTACAGTCCATCACTAGAAACCCTACTTTTATAAGTCCATTATAAATTCACAATATCAAAACCCTAATCTAATTCAAAATAAAAAAAATCAATCAGGCACATGATATTTACATAGTCCATTCAACGCACTACACATACATTGTCCTGAAGATGTTTGGGTTTACTTCGAATACATGCTGAGGTTCTGATAGTTGGTTTTGGTTCTTTGTGTTCAATCACTTTGTCGTCTACTTGATTATCGATGGCGATCGGTTGTGCGTGATTGTCAGTACGATTCGCGGCTGTTTGAGTTGGTAGATCTAATTCTGACTGTTCAATCATCGGCTCTTTAGTTAATATTAAATGTCTACGATTTCTCCGATAAGTGCTGCCATCTTCGGTGGTCACATTGTACGATCTAATATTACATTTCTCATCAACCTTTGCTTTTGTGCATTCTTGTCCATTTTTGAACGGTTAAATTATATCTCCTTTTGCTAGTTCTGTCTTATCTTTAGCACTACGATTGTAATAGCTACGCTGTATCTCCTTTTGAATCCTCTTGTTTCCTACAACATCTGTTTGAATATCTGGCTTCAATAATCTTGACACCGACGGTAATAACGTTCTTCCTCTTCTTCCAAACATGCGTTGTGACGGAGAACTATACAAGCCTTCAGATGGTGTATTTCTCCAATCTAACAACGCTAAATACGGGTCTTTAGTATCCTTATGAGATTTCACCATTAACCTTTTTGCTGTTTTGATAGCGTTTTCAACTTTTCCGTTTGATTGTGGAAATCTCGGTGAACCTATTGTATGCGTAAATTCATACTGTTTTGAGAAATGTCTAAATTCGTGACTGTTGAACGGCGGTTCATTGTCTGAAAATACAGGTAGTCCATATCTCGCAAAATGTTTCTTCGAGATTCCAGTTACTTCTTTTCCTTCCTTGTTATTTAATCTGTCGATTTCAAAGTAGTCGGAATAGTAATAAAAAGTCAACAAATAGTCTTGTTGATTAAAATGAAAGAGATCGCAAGCAATTTTCTCCCATGGTCTTGTACAGAGTTCATGACTATGCAAACTTTCTTTCTGTTGTTCCATGTTGAATGCATTGCAAGTTTCACATGTTTTGATATAACTTTCAATGTCCGAGTTCATATTCGGCCAATATAAACATTCTCTTGCTCGTCGTAAACATCCTTGTATTCCTATGTGACTAGAATGTGCTTTTTCTGTCAGATCTGCTCTTGCACTATTCGGCACTACAACCCTATCACTTTTGAAAATCAATCCATTCTGAATCGTAAGTTCTTCTCGAAACGGAAATTACTTCTGTATCTTAATATCGACGGCATCCTTGTTAATCGACCATCCTTTCTTTATAACTTTTGAAAGAATTTGAAGTTCTTCATCTTCTGCGGTAGCTGATTGTAGTGTTTTACGTCTTTCGGCGGTGATCGGTAAGAATTGAATCGCATTCGCAGTTTCAACGTCCTTCTCGGTTTCCGATCTTTTAGCTTGTCCACTTAGTTCTTTGTCAATGTATACTCTACTCAATGTATCTGCCATGTACATTTCAATTCCTGTTTTGAAAACAACAACATATTCAAACTTTTGTAAGCGTAACAACATTCTTTGTAGTCGTTTCGGAGCGATAAGCAAAACTTTCTTACATATAATCTTCAGCGGTTTGTGATCTGATTCGACGACTATTTTTCTTCCATAAGTGTATGTTTCAAATTTTTCCATTCCAAAAACAACTGCTAGTAATTCTTTTTCAATTTGAGCATAATTTTCTTCGGTTGGTGTTAATGCTCTCGAGGCATAGCATACTGGTTGTCCCTCCTGCAACAAGCAAGCACCCAGTCCTGATTTCGATGCATCACACTGTAATATGACTTCTTTCTTTTCATCAAAGTATCGAAGTACCGGTGTATTTGACAATACGTTCTTATCTGATCAAATGATAATCCGTGTACGTGAGGATCCCATTTGAAATCATTTTCGGACTTAAGCAATTGTCTAAGTGGAGCGGTGATTTCGGATAAACATGTTCAATGTTGTGTACGGTTCTTCTGTTCTTTTGTCTAAAATTCGGCTTATTTGCTCTCGGAGTCATTATTCCGGATTCACATTTGATTTTGAAATGATTTGACTTGCCACATTTTCCACATGTTTTGCCCCATGCTGGACATGCTTCTCTTTTCTGCACGTGTTGTCTTCCACAATACTTGCAATCATCGAACTTATTATCGGTTTGCGGTCTCGGAGTAAAGTTTTTCCCGGTTTCTGATCCCGTCTCCTTACATACTGAACCTCTTCTTGTGAAATATCTTTCATTTGTATACTTGTTTTATTCATTTGCGCGGCAAACGTCTACACAACGATTCAAAGTTAGTTTTGCATCCTGTAATAACTTCTTATTTGTTGAATTTTCACGTAGGCCAATGACTATTCTGTCTCGTATTAAGCTTTCCTCTATTGTGCCATCATTACATGTTTTGACTAATGATCGTAATGCAGCAACATATGTATCAATTTTTTCAACTTGCTCTTGGTCTCGTTTGTTGAAACAATATCTCTCATAAGTTTCGTTCGTTTTACCAATGCAAAAGTTCTCAAATTTCTCAATAACGGCATCTTTATCATTAGTTTTATCTCCGTTAGCAAACACGAATCCATTAAAAAGTTCTAGCGCATCTGCGCCAATGCACGTTAAGAACGTAGCAGTTCTTGTTTTGCCCTCTTGCTTCTCTTATCCTGTTGCAATTTCATAGTTAGTCCACATTCGTTTAAAGCGTTTCCAATTTGTAGCAATGTTTCCTCGAAAATCCAATTTCTGTGGAAACGGCAGATTAGTGTTAATTATGCGTTCCGTAGAAAGTATTGCCTCAGCGACCACTTCAGCTTCATTATAAGACATTTTGATAATTAATATATATGAAAAGTTTTCTTCAATAATTGGGAATGTTTTTTCGAATATAAATTGTTAACAAGTCATAAATAACTCACGGTACATAGCGAATTGTATGTCCTTGAACAAAACGTGTAATCCAAACAATGCTGGGATGCTGGCGTCTCGCTTCAAATGTTATTTATAAACTTTTCGGTGCACATAACTCACTAATATGATTTATATTGTCCGTTTGCAACCACATCTGACACCATGTATCGTTATTCCTACGATATGAGGGCAACACAAGTATAATTCCAAAACAGTTACATCATGTACGTCATCAGTCTTTGTGCTAATCCATGGAGCACCATCATAAACATATACATATACATATCGTCACAGTGAATGTGATTGGTTATCAAGTAATACAGAATTAATGCATGTACAATTTTAAAAGAAATTAGTTCATCAAATAGATTTTGACACGAATAGGTCGGGTTGACATTTCTGTCATCGGGGATAATATTGAGATAAATGGGATTAAACTGACCGTCAAAAATGTCTAGAGAAGCACATCTCGAGAACCTTATAATTAATAAACCCTACTTACCAAAATTACTCTATATTAATAAACTATTTGTTGGTGAAATTGCACAATTCTAACGATACATAACTTTGATGATGGCGATGAAGGAATCTACCGCGATGAGGCTAGTTAAACTGGCGCTTAAAATATTCTTACTCCTACTGCTTTACGTAACAATTTCTATAGAATTAAATTTGACTAAAGTTCAGCAAAAAAAGTGAATATGCGGAAGCATGACAATATATTACTGATAAAGTGTGTATAAATTTCTGTAAACAAAGTTGCCTGTATCCTTCACTAAGGATTACATTTGAGTGCAAGGAGATCTCTATTTGTGAATCGGTTTAATCCCTTTGAACCAGGTTCAAAGTTCAAGATGTTTTACATATTAATGGCAATTTTTAGCGTTGCTTTCACCATTGAGGCCATCTATTTTTATTGCGGGGTTTCACATATTGAAATCGGAATTATAGAAAAAAAAATATGGAATGTTAGCAGAATCAAAACAGAAAATAAATGAACAATTGATTATTTTCAGCAACACATACATTGGTTTAGGGTCTATGTATACACATTTTTTGTAAAACTCTCCTTATTCCTGTGAAGCGTGTGCTTTACATCGAGGCCTGCTATGCTTTATATCGACGCCACAGTACTTCAACCAATCAGGGAATGTTTATTTGGGGCATTCGACCTATTTTTACTCAGATTTTGGCACATTTTAACCGAAATTATAGAAAAATGGAATATTGTTAGTATATATAAAGTAGAAAAAGATGAATACTTTTAGCTAAAGATGATTTGGATGGGGGTTCTGTGTATTCACATTATTTGTACAACTCTCCTTACTGATGCCATATTTTGGAATTTCCGTGACCTAAATGGTTCGCGAAAATTAATGTTTTTAAATATAGTATAGTAAATATCCGATGTAAGGGAAGGGTTTGACGCCCGCTGACATATTTAACCTTGCAACATTCTGTATGTGGCTGTCATAAGGCAGGCGTCTCTTATTCAGTTATTGTCATTTGTTGCTGTTACATTTTTGTTGTTCGTTTATTATTTTGTACATTAATTATGCCGTTGTTTTTCTCGTTTGAATTATTTACATTTGTCAATTCAGGCCCTTTATTGCTGACTATGTGGTAAGGGTCTTGCTTATTGTTGAAGACCGTATGATGACCTATAGTTGTAAGTGTATGTGTAATATTTTGTCTTTTGTGGAGATTTGTCTAATTGGCAATCATACCACATACTTTTTTTATTATGGTTTTAAAGCAGTCATTTGCCAAATTACAATAACTCTTGTACCATTTCATATACAGACTTTGGAAAATACCAATACCATCTATTTGATTAGGGGTGTACTGGTTTTTCATAAAGAAATATTACACACTCAGCTGAAGTATACATTTCTGTTCAGTATCAAATGAGAGTGCATTGTTATCATTATCCATGTGGAAAAAATTGTCATCTACTAACCAGGCAAAATATTTATCAGAGAGTTTGGAATACATCGTAAAGATAGAAATAACAGCTTTTCACAATTTTTTTCCGCAATTCTGTAAACAAAGGTAACTGGAAAACTATATATACGACACAGATTATTTTTTTATTTTGCAAACAGATCATCATGAAGACTTCCTATTAGTATTTGAAAAGCAACATCATGCCCCGATTAATTTGAAGCAATGAACGTCAAGTTGGTTACTTATTCCTTATTCCTTATTCGTTACTTATTCCTTATTTCTTTATGTTACTTATTCCTTATTCCTTATTCGTTACTTATTCCTAATTTCCTATTCGTTACTTATTCCTTATTCTTTTTTCGTTACTTATCCCTTATTCCTTATTCGTTACTTATTCCTAATTCCCTATTCGTTACCTATTCCTTATTCCTTATTCGTTACCCATTCGTTACTTATTTCCTATTCCTTATCCGTTATCTATTCGTTACTTATTCCTTATTCCTTATTCGTTACTTATTCAATTTTTAATATCCTTCTCCCTTTTTAATCATTTATATTCTTATCTCTGGTAATAGTTCTAAATTTGTTGAGGTAAAATGACCTTTAAAAATTTTATGACCTATTTATATGTGTTTGTGCTCAACCGATCCTTTTACTCTATGTTCGATTCTTATTTGTTCCTTATTTGATTTTTATACGGTCTACCTTTTAACTGCTTTATATTCGTACGTTTAAAGATGGTTCATGGTTCGAAGGGGTGAAATCACCGTTTTAGCGCTTGTATAAAAAAGAAGATGTGGTATGATTGCCAATGAGACAACTCCCAACAATAGACCAGAATGACACAGAAATTAACAACTATAGGTCACGGTACGACCTTCAACAACGAGCAAAGCCCATACCGCATAGTCAGGTATAAAAGGCCCAGACATGACGATGTAAAACAATTCAAACAACAAAACTAACGGCCTTATTTCATATGCAAAAAAATAAACGAAAAACAAATATGTAACCCAAAAACAAACAATAACTACTTAAATTCAGGCTCTTCACTAGGGACAGGCGCAAACTTACATAATGTGGTGGGGTTAAACATGTTAGCAGGGTGTACATCGCTTCGGAGCTAGACTATTATT
The DNA here is from genome assembly GCA_019925275.1 of Mytilus edulis. Lineage (NCBI taxonomy): Eukaryota > Metazoa > Mollusca > Bivalvia > Mytilida > Mytilidae > Mytilus > Mytilus edulis. The sequence goes on along the minus strand of CM034358.1, from coordinate 26,833,838 downwards.
TCCTTGTTTAATTCGTTCCATTACTCGCATATAATTCGCTTGTAATACGTGTATTATACGATGCACCTTTTAAAACCTGATTTTCATTTGTTTTCTTGTCTTTGGTGTTAGATTTGAGTTCTTTGAGGTGATATAACTCTATAAGCGCGTATGTAGCTGTTTCAGCGCTCGACTGATACCCTGTTACTTATTCGTTACTTATTTGCTTTTAATACGTTTGTTATACGTTGCACCATTAAGAAAAGGATTTTCAATTGTATTCTTGTCTCTGGTGGTTACAATGTGTTTTTAGAGATGAAAAAAACCCTATTAACTCGCATTTACCCGTTCGAGCGCTCGGATAATACCCTGTTACTTATTCTTTCCTTATTCGCTTTAAATACATGAGGTATACGTTGCACCTTGAAATAAATCGTTTTTCAATTGTTTTCATGTCTCTGGTGGTAACAATGTGTTCTTAGAGATGAAATAACCCTATTAGCGCGTATGTACCCGTTCCAGCGGTCGGATAATACCCTGTTACTTATTCTTTACTTATTCGCTTATATCACGTTTGCTATACGTTTGCACCTTTTAGAAAAGGATTTTCAATTGTGTTCATGTCTCGGGTGGTGACAACGTGTTATTAGAGATGAAATTACCTTATTAGCGCGTATGTACCCATTCCAGCGCTAGGACAATACCCTGTTACTTATTCGTTACTTATTCCTTAATAAAACGTTTGCTATACGTTGCACCTTGCAATAAATCGGTTTTCAATTGTCTTCATGTCTCTGGTGGTGACTATGTGTTCTTAGAGATGAATTAAACCTATTCGCACGTATGTACCCGTTCCAGCGCTCGGATAATACCTTGTTATTTTTACGTTACTTATTCGATTATAATACGTTTGTTATACGCTGCACCTTTTAGAAAAGAATTTTCAATTGAGTTCATGTCTCTGGTGGTAACAATGTGTTCTTAGAGATGAAATTACCATATTAGCGCGTATGTTCCCGTTCGAGCGCTCGGATAATACCCTGTTACTTTCTCGTTCCTTATTCGCTTTTAATACGCGTGTTGTTTGGCTTTATAAATATTTTGATATGAGCGTCACTGATGAGTCTTATGTAGACGAAACGCGCGTCTGGCGTACTAAATTATAATCCTGGTACCTTTGATAACTATTTACACAACTGGGTCGATGCCACTGCTGGTAGACGTTTCGTCCCCGAGGGTATCACCAGCCCAATAGTCAACACTTCGGTGTTGACATGAATATCATTAATGTGGTCATTTTATAAATTTCCTGTTTACAAAACTTTGAATTTACCGAAAACCTAAGGATTTTCTTACCTCAGGCATAGATTACCTTAGCTGTATTTGGCACAACTTTTTGGACTTTTGGATCCTCAATGCTCTTCAACTTTTTACTTGTCATGAGCGTCACTGATGAGTCTTATGTAGACGAAACGCGCTTCTGGCGTACTGAATTATAATCCTGGTACCTTTGATAACTATTATACTTTGCACCTTGAAATAAATCGTTTTTTTTATTGTGTTCACGTCTCTGGTGATAATAATGTGTTCTTAGATATGAAATAACCCTGTTAGCGTGTATGTACCTGTTCAAGCGCTCTGTTAATACCCTGTTACTTATTCGTGAATTATTCGCTTATATTGCGTTTGTTATACGTTGCACCTTTTAGAAAAGGATTTTCAATTGTGTTCATGTCTCTGGTGGTAACAATGTGTTCTTAGAGATGAAATAACCCTACTAGTGCGTATGTACCCGTTCCAGCGCCCGGACAATACCTCGTTATTTGTATGTTACTTATCTGTTATAATACGTTTGTTATACGTTGCACCTTTTAGAAAAGAATTTGCAATTGAGTTCATGTCTATGGTGGTAACAATTTGTTCTTAGAGATGAAATTACCATATTAGCGTGTATGTACCCGTTCGAGCGCTCGGATAATACCCTGTTACTTACTCGTTCTTTATTTGCTTTTAATTCGCGGGTTATCCGTTGCATCTTGAAATAAATCTTTTTTTAATTGTGTTCACGTCTTTAGTGATAATAATGTTTTCTTAGAGATGAAATAACCCTATTAGCGTGTATGTACCTGTTCCAGCGCTCGGTTAATACCCAGTTACTTATTCGTGACTTATTAGCTTATATTGCGTTTGTTTTACGTTGCATCTTTTAGAAAAGGATTTTCAATTGTGTTCATGTCTCTGGTGGTAACAATGTGTTCTTAGAGATGAAATAACCCTATTAGTGCGTATGTACCCGTTCCAGCGCTCGGTTAATACCCTGTTACTTATTCTTTACTTATTCGCTTATAACACGTTGCTCCTTTTAGAAAATGATTTTCAATTGTGTTCATGTCTCTAGTGGTAATAATGTGTTCTTAGAGATGAAGTAACCCTATTAGCGCGTATGTACTCCTTCCAGCGCTTGGATAGTACCCTGTAACTGTTCCGTTACTTATTCGACTTTAATACGTTTGTTATCCGTTGCACCTATCAGAAAAGGATTTTCAATTGTATTCATGTTTCTGGTGATAACAATGTGTTGTTAGAGATGAAATAACCCTATTAGCGCGTATATACCCTTTCCAGCGCTTGGATAATACCCTATTACTTATTTGTTACTTATTCACTTTTTATACGCGGTGTATATGTTGCACCTTGAAATAAATCGTTTTTCAATTGTGTTCATGTCTCTGGTGGACACAACGTGTTCTGAGAGATGAAATATCCTATTACTGCGTATGTACCCATTCCAGCGCTCGGTAAATACTCTGTTACTTATTCGTAACTCATTCGCTTATAAAACGTTTGTTATACGTTGCAACTTTTAGATAATGATTTTCAGTTGTGATTATGTCTGTAGTGGTTATAATGTTTTCTTAGAGATGAAATAACCCTATTAACGCGTATGTCGTTTAGTACCCTGTTACGTATTCGTTACTTATTCGCTTCTATAACGTTTGTTATACGTTGCACCTTTTAGAGAAGGATTTTCAATTGTGTTCATGTCTCTGTTGGTAAAAATATGTTCTTAGAGATGAAATTACCATGTTAGTGCGTATGTACCCGTTCCAGCACTCGGTTAATACCCTGTTACTTTTTTGTTCCTTATTTGCTTTTAATACGCATGGTATAAATTTCACCTTAAAATAAGTCGTTCTGTAATTGTGTTCATGTCTCTGGTGGTAACAATGTGTTCCTAAAGATGAAATGACCCTATTAGCGCGTGTGTACCCGTTCCAGTGTTCAGATAATACCCTATTACTTATTCGCTATTAATACGTTTGTTATGCGTTGCACCTTTTAGAAAAGGATTTTCAATTGTTTTCATGTCTCTGTTGGTAACAATGTGTTCTTAGAGATGAAATAACCCTATTTGCAGGTATGTACTCATGTCAGCGCTCGGATAGTACCCTGTTACGTATTCGTTACTCATTCCTCAATAAAACGTTTGTTATACGTTGCACCTTGCAATAAATCTGTTTTTAATTGGGTTCATGTCTTTGGTGGTGACTTTGTGTTCTTAGAGATGAAATAACCTTATTATCACGTATGTTCCCGTTCCAGCGCTCGTATAATAGCCCGTTATTTTTTCGTTACTTATTCGCTTATGATACGTTTGTTATACGTTGCACCTTACTGAAAAGAATTTTCAATTGAGTTCATGGGTCTGGTAGTAAAAATGAATTCAAATTCAAATATATTTTATTGCTAATCAAAGCGCCCACAAGCAGCAGAACAATCAACATTAATTACATACAAATAATTACAAGTGATTCAATATGATTAAGACACAATGTTATATAAAAAAAAAAAAAAAAAAAAAAACATTATTAAGACAAGTACAAGAATATAACAAGCACAGTGTTTAATAATATAAGGGGGTCACTGGGCATTTCTATATCTCTTAATTATTTAAGGAAACTTTCCTATATGAGGATAAATTTTCCAATAATTCTCCGAGTTTCTGGAGTATGAAAGTATCTTCAGAGGACATTAGCCAAATTAATTGTGATTTAATATCTAAACCACTAAAAATTTTAAACCGTTGTTTTATTTCATTTAAAAAGTTGAAACGAATATTTGAAAGTTTGTGGCACTGAAGAACAAAATGATTTTTATCCTCAACCTCAGTTTCACACAATTTACAGATACATTCTGACACTGTCAGATTTTTGTACCTTCCCCTCTCAATCTCTAAATCGTGAGCACTGATACGGAATTTTGTTTAATAATGTCTATATCTAAGAATTTCCTGCAAAAGGTGATTTTCTAAGCAAAATCTGCTTTTAAAAAGTCTATAAGTTCTGAGCTTATTACCATATAGTTTATTGCCTAGGAAATCATTATTGAGCTCAGTTTGCCATATTAAATCATATTATGATTGCATCTTTTTGCATAAATAGTTTTTTAACTTAGTCTTTAAATTAAGTGCATAATTTTCCTTGATGCTTAAGTATTTAAATAAAGTTTGAATACTGGAATACAAGCTCTTTTTCTGCTCATCATGTAGAGATTTTGAGAGGTTGAAAGCCTCTTTTAATAATAAGTCATCAGATTTTTCTAAACGTATATAATATTTAAACATATTTAACAAAACTTCCAAAAATAGAGGATATCTGTACACCCATAACTGCAATATTTGTTGCTTTTTTACTTACTCCAAGTATAAATTTACAAAAGCTTAAATGAGCCTTCTCTACTGTCAGGTCTCCACATAGTTTTTTAAAATAGTTATCCCCTAGAGTGTTTAGTTTGTGAAAGTTAAAGTCACCCCATATTTCAAAACCAAAATTGCTAAAAATCGTGACTTTGGATTTAGTAATATTAACTTCCAGTTCCAAATTATTGCAATAAATCTGTAGTTTATCAAGACATTCTTGTAGACCATTAGAAGTTTCAGAAAGCAAAATTAGATAATCTGCATACATCAGACAATTGAGTTTTGTATTATTTAGTTTAACTGGAAAGCAATCCTCATCAAATATATCTGGAATATCATTAACAAAAATGTTGTATAAGATGGGACTTAAATTATCTCCCTCAATCACTCCTTTAAAAGATGAAAAAGTGTCAGTTACATGATTAGGGTCAATTTTCACTGACAATAAAGTTTTACTATATATATCTTTAACAACATTATAAAATAAATCACTAACACCAAATTTTCTTAATTTATAAAATATGCCTTCATGCCAAACTTTATCAAAGGCTTTTTTGAAATCAATAAAGCAGGTATATAAATGTTTTAAACCTGTTTGAGTATATTTATCAATAAGACATTTCATGACAAACATATGATCTGAAGTACGCTTGCCTTTGCAGAAACCAATTTGCTCAGGGCAAATTATATATCTTTAAATACAAATTTTTTCTAATCTTTTAAAAGAATTTTTGTAAATACTTTACTGAGACAACTAGTCACAGTTAGTCCACGATAATTTGATGGATCATCCTTTGAACCATTTTTAAATAAGGCAGTTATAAAACCATTAGCCCATATCTGAGGATAGATTCCAGTTGAAAGTATTTTATTAAAAACATGATTTAAACTTTTAATTATAAAACTTTGACTGTTTTTTATCATTTCAATTGAAATACTGTCTGGGCCACATGATTTTATTTCAAATGAAATGATAAAAAACAGTTAAATTTTTATAATAAAAAGTTTGAATCATGTTTCCTAGAGATGAAATTACCATATTAGCGCGTATGTACATGTTCTAGTGCTCCGCTAATACCCGGTTTCTTATTCGTTGCTTATTCGCATATAATACGTGAGTTATACGTTGCACTTTAGAAAAAGATTTTCAATTGTGTTCATGTCTCTGGTGGTAACAATATGTTCTTAGATATGGAATAAACCTATTAGCGTGTATGTACCCATTCCAACGTTCGGTTAATACCCTGTTACTTATTCGTTCCTTATACGCGTGGTATACGTTACACCATGAAATGCAGGAGCAAAAAAAACCCACTACCATAACTCTCGAGCATGCGCAATCTTAAAAAAGGATTTTCAATTGTGTTTATGTCTCTGGTGGTAATAATGTGTTCTTGGAGATCAGATAGCGCTATTAGCGCGTGTGTACCCGATTTAGGCTAGGATAATACCCTGTTACTTATTCGTTCCTCATTCGCCTAAATATGTGGAGTATACGTTGCACCTTGAAATAAATCGTTTTTCAATTGTGTTTATGTCTTTGGTGGTAACAATGACAATGTGTTCTTAGAGATGAAATGAACCTATTAACGCGTATGTACCTGTTCCAGCGCTAGGATAATACTCGTAATTATTATTCGTAACTTATTCGCTTATAATACGTTTGTTATACGTTGCACCTTTTTTTTAATTCACTGGAACGGGAAGATACGCACTAATAGGTTTATGTCATCTCTTAGAACACATTATTACCACCAGAGTCATGAACACAATTAAAAACCGATTTATTTCAAGGTGCAACGTATTACAAACGTATTATCAGCGAATGAGTAACGAATAAGTAACAGGGTATTATCCGAGCGATGGAACGGATACATACGTGCTAATAGGGTTATTTCATCTCTAAGAACATATTGTTACCAATAGTGACATGGAAACAGTTGAAAATCCTTTTCTAAAAAGTGCAACGTATAACAAACGTATTATAAGCAAATAAGGAACGAATAAGTAACAGGGTTATTCTCTGAACGCTGGAACGGATACATACGCACTAATATGGTTATTTTGTCTCTAAGAAAAACAAATGTTACCACCAGAGACATGAAAACAATTGAAAATCCTTATTTGAAGGTGCAACGTATACCCTGCGTATTAAAAGCAAATAAGGAACGAATAAGTGACAGGGTATTATCCGAGCGCTCGAACGGGTACATGCTGGCTAATAGGGTCTCTATCTCTAAGAACACATTGTTACCACTAAAGACATCATCACAATTAAAAATCCTTTTCGAAAAGGTGCAACGTATAACAAACGTATAAAACTCAAATAAGCAACGAATAAGTAACAGGGTACTATCTGAACGGTGGAAGGGGTACATACGCGCAATTAGGGTTATTTCATCTCTAAGGACACACTATTACCAACAGAGTCATGAACATATTTGAAAATCCTTTTCTAAAGTGCAACGTATAAAACACGTATTATAAGCGAATAAGTAACGAATAAGTAACAGGGTACTAACCGAGCGCTCGAACGGGAACATACGCTTATAGGGTTACTTGATTTTTAAGAACACATTGTTACCACCAGAGACATGAATACAATTGAAAATCCTTTTCTGAAAGGTGCAACGTATAACAAATATATTATAAGCGAATAAGTAACGAATAAGTAACAGGATATTATCCGAGCGCTGGAACGGGTACATACACGCTTATAGGGTTATTTCATCTCTAAGAACATATTGTAACCACCAGAGACATGAGCACAATTGAAAAACGATTAATTTAAAGGTGCAACGTATAACACGCGTATTAAAAGCGAATTATGAACGAATAAGTAACAGGGTATTATCTGAGCGCTCGAATGGGTACATGCGCACTAATAGGATCATTTCATCTCTAATAAAAACAAATTGTTACCTCCAGAGACATTAACACAATTGAAAATCCTTTTCGAAAAGGTGCAACGTATAACAAACGTATTATAAGCGAATAAGTGACGAATAAGTAACAGGATATTAACCGAGCGCTGGAACGGGTACATACGCACAAATAGGGTTATTTTATCTCTAAAAACACATTTTTACCACCAGAGACATGAACACAATTAAGAAACGTTTTATTTCAAGGTGCAACGTATAACAAATTTATTATAAAGGGATAAGCAACGAGTAAGTAAGAGGGTAATATCCGACGCTGGAACGGGTAAATACGCACTAAGAGGGTTATTTCATATCTAAGAACACATTGTTACCACCAGAGACATGAGCACAATTGGAAAATCTTTTTGTAAAGTGCAACGTATAACTCCCGTATTATATGCGAATAAGCAACGAATAAGAAACAGGGTACTAATTGAGCGCTGGAACGGGAACATACGTGCTAATAGGGTTATTTGATTTCTAAGAACACATTGTTACCACCAGAGACATGAACACAATTCGAAATCCTTTTCTAAAAGGTGTTATGTATAACAGACGTATTATAAGCGAATAAGTAACGAATAAGTAACAGGGTATTGTCCGAGCGCTGGAAGGGGTACATACGCGCTAAAAGGATTATTTAATCTCTAAGAACACATTTTTACCGCCAGAGACACTAACACATTTGAAAATCTTTTTCTAAAAGGTGCAACATATAACAAACGTAATATAAGCGGATAAGTGACGAATAAATATCAGGGTATTAACCGAGCGTTGGAACGGGAACATACGAACTAAAAGGGTTATTTCATCTCTAAGATCACATTACTACCACCAGAGACATAAACACAATTAAAAAACTATTTATTTCAAGGTGCAACGTATTTAAAGGTTCATCAATGATATTTTGTCTCATGACGCTTTTAACAAAAAATACCCCAAACCTGATTGTTACTTTTGTAGACATTCTATCTATTAAGCTCTCTTTACCCTGTGATTGGAAAGTTTGTTATTACAAACCACATGTCACCTAACAGCAACGCATGTGGATGTGTTTTTGGAAAGATAATAAAACAAGCTTATCTGTAATAAATTATTTGCTAAAGATGTATATTCACTTTTCATTGATTGGGGAAGTGATTCTCCTATTTCACAACAAAGGTGAAAAGAAAGTTTTAAGATAGAAATTAGTGACGAAAAATGGAAAAAAAATATTCACTAGCTTTCAAATGTACTATAGTAAGCAAACTAAAAGCTTTCCTATATAAAATGTTACACAGAATAGTCTCACATAATTATCTTCTTGAAAAATATAAACTTTCCTTAACTAATGAATGTGCCAGTTGTAAAGACATAGAAACTGCAGAGCATAAATTTTTTTGAATGTACAGAAATAAATGAGGATTCTTATTGGTAGTTTTTAGTTTTTGGAGTAAAAAATATTTTTGAATAAAGACAGTGTAATTTTTTGTGTATTGAATTCTGATAACTTAGTTTTAAATTATTGTATTCTACAGGTAAAGTATTACATTAAATATGTAAAGAACACACAATCAGACAGACTGACAATATCTGTGTAAGCTTTCCTTAAATTTTTTAGAAGAAGTCTGGAGATATTAGAATATTTATATCTTGCTAAAGACAAACACGAGTCATTTGTCAACAGAAGGGGGTATGGGTTATGGAAGCTATTTAATTGCATTTTTAGTATTATGATATTATAATGTATTCCAAAGAATTCTGGAGACGTATCATATTCTAAGTATTCACACCACTCACTTGTAAATTTTAACTCTGTTTTGTTTGCATAATGTCAATAGTATAACAATGCCATACATATCATGTCATTGACGTATGTCTTGTAAACATGTGTTCTTGCACTGTAGTTTGAACACCAAGAAGATCAATACAACACCCCCTCCACACCCCCAAAAAACAAACCCAAATCAGGTGATATGACTGTCACATTGTTTGATCCTTCAGATGCAACGAACACGTTTCTACTGTTATCAACAGAAATTCCTCGTGGTGTTCTCATATTTTCATCATTCTTGTAAGCCCAGATAACATTTCCTTTGTTATCAAAGAAAGTAACTGTGTGATTTGTTCCATCCGTAACGTAGAACTTGTTTTTAAAGTAAGTTATAAATGACATCATACCTACATTAGTGGTGCTGCTTATCTTTGCTTGTTGTTCAGTCTTCACATCAAAAGCATAAATTCCATTCGGTCTATACTTACAGTATACCAACAATTCATCAAAACACGCTATACCATAGGCGGCTATGTTTGTTGTATTTAGGATTTTGGTTATTTCTCGTGATTTCAGGTCAATTATCTGAATGCATGTTGTACCTGCATACGGGATATATATCTCCCAATTGATACGATATTCCCGTTCTTACATTTCCTATCATGATTTCCTTGATAGAGGGTTACTGCTCACAAGGAAGCTATTAAACCTAGAGTTCCAAATGGTGAAGTTGAAATCATCCCTTCGTAAATTTTACGGAATCCATCACGAGTTGGTTGACCGTTATGGAATAACCGTTTCACAAATGATATCGGATATGTTCCTTACGTCGTAACTACAATCCCCTTCCCTCTCATGAATGTGACCTACCGAATTATACTATTTACCGGATTTGTAATCACATAAGCAACACGACGGGTGCCACATGTGGAGCAGGATCTGCCTACCCTTCCGGAGCACCTGAGATCACCCCTAGCTTTTGGTGGGATTCGTGATGTTTATTCTTTGGTTTTCTATGTTGTGTCATGTGTACTGTTGTTTTTCTGTTTGTCTTTTTTCATTTTAAGCCATGGCGTTGTCAGTTTGTTTTGGATTTATGAGTTTGACTGTCCCTTTGGTATCTTTCGTCCCTTTTGTATCGCTTGAATGATTTACAAAACTAACAGCAACAGTCGCATCCTTAACTAAGGTTAAATTAAATGCAGAACTTTCTTTCAATGGAATTTCGAAATCTGGACTTCCGTCTGCCTTTCAGATGGACAATCGCATGAGACCAGATTCAGTAAATGCCATTCGTCTGTCTGGGAGTATGATACACCCAGGTACTTGTCTAGTACCAGAATCAAACATGTTTACCTACTTTAACTTGATAGCGTCGAAGGACTTGACAACGGTTGTAATTATTTGGGCTTGTCTTGATTTCATGTTTATTAATTTGCAATTGGTTGGTACTGTTTCCATAGATACTGTTCCAAACATCTTTACATCGGATAGAATATTTGCTATGTTTGTGTCTATCTCCAAACTGACTAAAATCGTCAAATCGTTTGTTTTCCATAAGGGAGGTCAATCGGGTTTCTTTATATGAGACTTGATTTTCGATTTCTCTGGTCGCAAGATAAACTTGGAGTTCTGAAGCATGTTGCATTATACCTTCTAATATGTTATCAAAATTTGAGTTTTCGATTCTGCTTCATTAAGGCTTTTAATGACTTCTTTAAATTTTTGACTGCTTATACTCTCGTCGTCTTGAAGCTTTATAATCAGATCCTTCTCAACAACATCGAGATGATGGTTCAATTTTATTCTAAACTCTCGAATTTTCTTGACTGCTGATTTGTATTGATCTGCTACTTTAGCCAAGTTATCTTCACGGGCTATCCTCATCTGCGTGATGTTTGATTGTAAATCTGAAAAACACTGGTTCAAATGCTAGGACGTCTTTGCTTGCTTTAATACCGTCTCGATGTGTACAATGTTTTCTTTATATTTGGTATGGTCTTGAATGCACTTGCAGCAAATCAGACATTCATGCTTCTGACAATAATTTTGATATTTTTCATTGTGTATGTCACAGTATTGTTTAATATCGGTTACGAATGCAGGTAATTTTTAATAATCATTTATTGAAATAGTTGTATGTCCACGTGTTGCTTTTGATAAAGTATGATGTTCTTTGCATTCTGAACAAAGAGCGTCTTCACAGTCTTGGCACCAGTGTGTAGATGGATTTGAAAGATGCCGAAAGTCACATATGCAACACAGTAAAATATTTTAAGCCATGTATTGTACATTAAGCCCTGTTAAAATAGAAAACCAATACACAAATTTTCTATTTTTTTTTTTAATTCTGTTTAGTTGAGTACTTCAATTACAGAAAACAACCGTTTTTTTTAGTAAACTCGCATTAAGCTCGGTTTTCACTTTCAAAGTTTATTTGTTCAAAAGTCTTTAAGCAAATCATCTGTTGCCACTATCAATGTTGTTCATCGAAAACTTGGTCAAAGAAATAACTGCACTGTGCTTGGATAATTCCCTTCCTGAACTTGATTACAGGAAAAATATGATTAGATTCTATTCCATCCAAGCCATTTTTCATTTTTGACGGTTGTCACTTAAAAAGATCCGATAAAAACTATGACAAGAAAAACTTTTTAAAGAAAAATTTGGTAGTGACAACGGGCCTATATATAAAATTAAATTTAGTGTTCTACATATTGGTCGATAAAACGAAAATTTTCGACAACATAATTTAAAGTATCAAATTCAGCAGGAACAATCATATTATTGAAGTTTCAAATAGCTGCTCAGATCCTCACATTGTCATGTCCTTAATGCTCATCAACTTTGTACTTGTTTGTCTTTATAAGTATTTTGATCTAAGCGTCACTGATGAGTCTTGCGTAGACGAAACGCGCGTCTGGCGTATTAAATTATATCCTGGAACCTTTGATAACTACTTATAAAGTTGTACCTTGAACCTTTTTTTATAATTTTAACATGTTTAACTTCTTGATTTAAGTAAATCAAACACACAATAGCATAGCAGTGTTGTTCTCCTTCAAGATGATCCTTTAACCAGGGAATAACAACAAGTGATAGATGCAATTGGTCCGAGGTGCTTTCCTGAATTTACCGTCATTACGAACGCTTACTGTAGAGCTAATATTTGAAACCAAAAGATGTATCCGAACCGAAACATTTGAACGGCAATATGACCAAGGAGGAATATGAACATTAGCCAAATCCATCACAGGATAATGTTGCCTAAATGAGTGAAACCCTTAGTTTCTCATGATTTCAAAATGTCAGTAACTGCGAATACTCTTTGTTCTGTACTAAGTGTATTGTGTTGTTGGGATATACAAGTACACTGCTACTTCTACTCTGTGTTTTTGTAAGATGTTTTTTTAACTTGGGACAAACAAATATATATATTTCTCTTTGAGATGACAGTATAACTTAACTTTAAAAGAAATAAAGCACGCGATCACAAAATTACACGAGGACAGATTACCAGCGAACATATATTTTTGTAACTACATCTCATTATAGTTTCAATTCAAATAATGTTATTTATCCACATACATTTTGACTTGCACTAATTTGCTCATATTGGTCCGTGTGTGTATGCACATAATCAAAGAGAAGGTAATAATACGAAAAACTAAAATGAAATTCGAACAGAATAAACCAAAGAATGATGGTATCGTTCGTTAAAATCAAAGTTGAAATTGGAATGATATGACTCGATTTATAAAAGAATGCTTCAAACAAACATATTGCTATTTATTTTATTTACGATTTTCTATTAAAGTTGAATACAAATACACTCACCTTAATTTGATCCGCATGATCGTAACAATCAATGTAGAACAAGAGTAAACAAGAATTAGTTATGTTATAAAGGTAAAGTATGAACTGTCAAGAACGATAACGGTCGTTTTGATATACATATAAACCTAATCTAATGCAGAGTTTTGTGAATTATTTTTTGGTTTTCTATAGTTGGCGTTAATAAAATCTTTCTTTTTTTTAAATATGTTTTTACTAGAAAGTGCAAGAGTTACGTTATTTTTTTCTTTATTCAAAATCATTCAGACCATCAGCTGTCAAATCGATGGCTTCTCTTCTCGTTTATGAAAAACCCTAATCTACAGACACTTTGTATGTGTAAAAGTATTCGTGAAAATTTGACATCGGAGTCAGAGCACTTAATTTATTACGTAACTTAATAAACGGGTTAAAAAATGTATAAATTTAAGGCGATGCGGAGCAGAGAGTCTCTTCAAAGAGACCAGTATATACTCGTCTTAAAAGAGTGAACAATTTATAACAATGTATTGACCTACAAATATATATACTTCACATGTCCATTTACTTTGAATTGCTGTTTTAATATGGTGTTTCTAATTTTCAGAATAGTTTTTATTTTTTTATTTTTTGGACGTTCATGTTATTTTGCACCGTCTTCAGGTGTCTATATATCAAAACGCCTTAGCTATGTCCGTGTCTATAGTAACGGTTGGTTATCAGTGAGCGTAATCTATGTATTATCGGTAAATATTAAGTCAGTAAATTTATAAACGAACATTAATTGGAACCTTTACAAAATTCTACCAAAGATACCAAGATTGTGCCTGTAGAAAACTTATCTCAAACGACAAGCAGGTCCTAAATTTTTCAGGGATGTTGTTAACCGAGCTCAAAATTTTACATTGATCTCTGTAGTTATTGACTAAGAGGTTTTCTTGCAAACATTTAGTTTGAACTTGCATAATTTCATAAGCACCTTTAAACCTTTAAAAATGTTTAAAATGTTTAATTTGCATGATTGAGTGTGTTTCTTATCAGATACTGCCTTTGTTTATTTTGAATTATTTAATAGTTTGTAAAGCTGCGAAATAAAAAAAAAACAACCGAGGATTATACATTTTATTCATTTCCGCTTAACGTTCAATGTTTTTAATATGATATTTATCTTATCACATTATACACTACATGTTATACTGCACAAGATTTCGACAAATTTATGATTCTCCGTGATGATCGAGGTCGAACACTTAAAAACTCCAAACCAAATACAAACGTTGAAGAGCTGATCAAAAGTATAGCCAAATCTGGACATCACGAAAAAGGTAAATCCGGAAAACTAGAGTGTTAAGTATGAATATTTTCTTGTATCTTACTGTTCCGACAACCAACAGATCTCCTTATCGTAGAGAACAAACACTTTGTGTGTTCACCAATTTTCTTAGGACTGTTTATATTAAAACCAAGTATAGAAACAAACTACTTGTTTGTAGAATTTTGAAACGATGGACAGCTACGACCAAATTAAATCAAATTGTATTTGTACCACAATGTTCTTCTGGTTCGATGTTTGAGAAAATCTTTATAAAGGCAACAGTAGTATACTGGTTTTCAAATGAAGTTGTTTTCACCAAATAATAAAAACTAAATGGAGAGAGGGATTCATGTAAAGAAGAAAATTGGAACGAATCGAACGAAACAATACAAAATGAAGTTAGAAATAAAAAGCACGAAATGTATCAAATAATTGTTTTAATTACAAAATAAATGAGTTTAAGAAAAGGCATTTTTAACAAATTGGTCGTCACATGAGTTAACAGTATCCTGATTTTTTTTCTTTGGAATTCGCATCTATTGAAAACATAAACTTTTTGGAGATGTACCTACTAGTGGATTTTTTTTAAATCTTCAATTTAAGAATGATACATTAAGTCGAAAGAGCATTACTAAGGAGTCAAAATAAGCTTAAGATATTGATAGGTTATGAATGTCGTTATCGAGACTAGAGAATACCCGCGAATTCGCAGGTCCGTACGTGAGTTAAAGAACATACGCTTTATTTTTAGCCTGGATGCTAGACGTCATATTGTTGTTTGGTGAAATCAAGCTGATAATCAGGCGCACAGTAATGTCCAATGACGAAGTCCATGAGTAGCTTGTAGCCATTCATACAATGTAAACATATAACTTACACATGATTTTCAACCTGCATACCGGGATTTGTATGTAATAGCTGCTGCAGTACATTTATTTTTACCTAAGTCCTTGTACCATTATTATGGCTACAAGTTTAAGCCTGGCTACAAACTAGAATTTTATTTTACTCTTAAATTCAGTGCATGTAGCAGTGTAAAATATATATCAACAATATTCCTACTTTCACGGTTAACACAATGTTCATTGCGACACCATGGATTCAGTTTTCATTCCGTACCAATTCTTAGAAATAATATCAATGATATACAGCAATATATAATCGTTATGTAATCGATAAAAAATAACGAAAACACGTAATAAAATCCTGGGTTGAGTTCAAAATCGTAGCAGCTACGTAGCCGGTATCGATATCTATGTAACAACTAGTCTATAGCTACACGTTCAATAGTCAAAATCTACCTTGCACTCCGTAGCAGCTACGATATTGAACTCAACCCTGACTCAGAAGTGCATTTGTGGATTCTATTTCCTCATGAACGACCAAAAGACGAATATTTGAAGGCCAATAGTTCATAAGACAATAACAATTTAAAGCCAAGGGGTAAACAAAGACTCAAAGACTTATAAGAACTGCAATAGATGATTGAAAGATGATTGTTCAGAATTGTACGTTTAATAATTTCATGTCGATTGCAGATAAAAAAAACAGTCATAAATAAAAAAACACTAAAAACAAATATAAGGGAATACACGTGCATTTAATAATTTCATTCCTTAACGTACAGTAAAAAACATATTAATTCTCAAGCCTAAAATATGTTTTGGCTTAATGCGAGTTGATCATGTTTATTAGTTTTCACTGTTGCTCCTAAATGGTGAGCGTTTGAAATCCATCAGAAATGTGTATGTTACTTTAATAATTATCTAGCTTAATTTCTGCATATCATTACCAGAAGTAACAAATAATATTGTTTTTAGCAAATCATATATTACATCTGAGTCTTTTACCTTAACCATTAAAATACATTAATAAAAGTGTTTCTAAATACTCGAGTTACGGTCATCTTTCAAAGTTACGACCATCTTGTGTCGGTTACGGCCATCATCCAAAATACTATAGTTGAAGTTACGACCATCATGCTGGAATTTTTGAATGACTATTTTGCAAAAATTGGAATGTTTTAATGCATCAAATTTGGTTTTAATATCACCAGACTGCTGAATAGTATGTACGAGACAAGCGGTTTGGTTCAAATGAACCTTTTATTGTACGAAAATCGGAGAGAAAAAAAACTTATCCCTAGAGTTGTCTCCCATCTCCGGATTGTCGTAACTTTTAGTTACGACCATCCGCTTACCACCAGTGAATTTGGATAAATGTTCATATACACTACACTTCCACACAATCTTATAAAGAAAAAGTTTTTGTATTTGATAAAATGGTCTTTCGAAAAATCTCATTGTAATTTTATTTGCTGTAACTCGTTTAAGGCCTTTTTCTGTAACGAAAAAGGAAAGTATGCTAGATACACTTACTGGAAATGTGAGGATATGATTGAAGCTTTAAACTTTCTGCTTGATAACATTAATGTACGTTTCGGCGATAAAGTGTATCGTCAGGTAGTAGGTATTCCTATGGGCACAAACTGTGCCCCTTTAATAGCAGATTTATTTCTATATTGCTATGAATCTCAGTTTATGACCAAACTCAGTAAAGACCCATCATTGTTACATTTGGTTGATACATTCAAAAATACCTACCGTTATCTGGATGATATTTTTTCGTTGAATAATCCAGAGTTCTCTAAATATACTTCAGAAATTTACCCAAACGAACTTACTTTAACTAAATCTAACATAAACAGCAGCAGTTGTCCTTTTCTAGATTTAGATATTTCAATTTCAAACGGGAAACTTCACACTAAAATTTACGACAAAAGAGACGATTTTTCATTTCCTATTGTTAATTTTCCTTTTTTAGACGGCGATGTGCCTTTGGCTCCATCATACGGTGTTTATATATCGCAACTCGTTCGGTTTGCCCGTGTGTGTTCTGATGTCATAGATTTTAACGAACGTAATCAATGCATCACTGGTAAATTGTTGTGTCAGGGATTTCGATACCATAAATTACTTAAAACTTTTACTAAATTCTTTCATAGATACAAAGATTTGATAAGTAAATTTGGCTATACCTGTAGAAAGCTTATTAAAGATGGTATTTCTCATCCTAAATTTTCTGGTAATATTGTACTTAAAGCGAGGAAATCACTATGTGATCCTTGTAAACTCATCGAACCTTTAAACAAACTTATAAGTAAGGGTTATCGTACCAATATTGTAATTAGATCTCTGAATATAGTTCACATTGGCACTAATATTGATTTTGTCATTAGCAAATTAAAACATAACTAAATTTCATTATCTTTTGAGGCGAGATGTATAGGGGACACAGCCACGTTAACTTTTATTTCTATAGAAGTCGCTCTTCACTATACTACTACCTGTCGATACATTTATTTTTGGCATTGCACAAGTCATGTCTTCTTTGACTATTAATGACGTTAAAATACTAAATCCCTGTGATGTCTTTTAGTCGATTTTAGTCTCTGATGCATGATTTTTTACTATTAATTGGTTTTGGCTTTTAACTAGCTGTCAGTAACTGCGATAATCTCAAATCGTATTTTCTTGTTAATTCGACCTGTTGATACTGTTTATAATGCTTTTTTGTCATTTTTTATTTATATGGATCTTGGCTGTATACCAGCTTTGATTATTTGTAATATCTTCAATTTTTCACTTATTCTTACAACATTTGTATAAACTTCAAGATTATAAAAAACCGGTTTTTTTCTAAAGTGAACATTGATTGGTTAAATATTTCTCAGTGTGTTTGAATTTGTTTGATAGCCTTTTGGTCATGACTGTTTGTCTCTAATATTTAATTAACTGTGCATTTGTATTCAGATATCGCAGATCAAATTTATTCGTTCTTTGTGTAATCATACGTTTTTTGATTGAGTTAAGTCTGCTAATTGATATTTTATCGTATGTTTTTATATGTTGTGATGTTATGCTATTGTTTCAGAAAAAGGGAGAAGGTTTGGGCCCATTAAAACGTTTAATCCCGCTGCAAATGTTTGCACCTGTCCTAAGTCAGGAATCTGATGTACAGTAGTTGTCGTTTGTTTATGTAATATATACGTGTTTCTCGTTTCTCGTTTTGTTTATATAGATTAGACCGTTGGTTTTCCCGTTTGAATGGTTTTACACTAGTAATTTTGGGGCCCTTTATAGCTTGTTGTTCGGTGTGAGCCAAGGCTCCGTGTTGAAGGCCGTACTTTAACCTATAATGGTTTAATTTTTAAATTATTATTTGGATGGAGAGTTGTCTCATTGGCACTCACACCACATCTTCCTATATCTATATAATTCAAGAAAATAGTGTAGCAATCAATATTCACAAATATTATGTCATGATATTGTTATATTAGCAAAGAGTAATTGACAGAAAAAGTACATATAATGGTTTTTCAACCTTGGACTCACCCGTTTAATTTCCTCAAAACATACTATAGAATGTACTTAATCGTTTTAACTGTTTAATTGGAAGTATGTCAAAACTCTTTAGTTAAGAAATTGGTGTCTTAAATTACTATCATAAAATAATTTTTGAAGAGACTACGATAAGATATCCCAACTCTAACTTGCAATTATTACAAACGTTATAAAATAAGTTGTAAAATGCAGTATCTTTGTATTTGTACCTAATAGAAGAACCTTATGGCTTCAAACAGAATTGCAGTGCCGATGTAGTTAGTCACAAGGATACGATTGGTGGTACGATCGTAACGTAGTGTACATGGTTCTCCTTATCCATCTTGATTGTCGATAATTTGTTTTCCACGGCTTGCGTCTCGTAGTATGAACCGTCACATGCAAAAAACATATTGTCACTGTTATCAACGGAAATCCCTTCTGGTTTTATCATATTTGCATTGCCCTTGTTACACCATATAACGTTACCTTTGGTATCAAAACTAGTAACAGTGCCACTGTGTTCGTTCGTCAAGTAGAACTGGTTATTCAAACAAGTTATATATGATTCAGGACAAAAGAGAACGATTAGCTTTGCTGATAACGCTCTCTACGTTGGTTTTTAAATCCATTTTATATATTCCGTTTGAACTATACTTCAAACTTACCAAATTGCCATCAACACAAACTGATCCATAGACCCGTGACTTCTTATCCATCGTGTAGGTAGTTTTATATCAATAACATTAGTGCATGCTTTATCGTTAAAATTATACCAACCAGAGCTTACAGCAACAAACGGAATATCGACTATAGTTAAATCAATTACACAAAAAAAAATTCATCTGAATTATAAAATCAGGTCATTGCCTTTTTTTTTTTTAAGTTAATCGCTTGTAAACGTGTTCAGTAAAAACCATTCGTCCGTCTGGGAGTATGATGCATACGTTTACTTTTTAATCAGAGGAATCAAGCGTGTTTGCTTACTTTATTTTGGTCTCGTCGAAAGACTTGAAAACAGTTTTTATCTGAGCTTGTCTTGATTTCCTGTTGATTTCTCTGTAATTGGTTGATACCTTTTCAACATATTCTGTTCCAAACACCTCCACATCGGATAGATTTTTTTTTACCTTTGCGTCTATCACGAAACTGACTTTAAAATCATCAAAATGTTTGTATTCTATCATGGATGCCTAACTGTTTTCTTTATCCAGGAGTTGCCTTTCGATTTCTCTGGTCGCAGATGTACTTTTGAAGCATTTTGTTTCAAGAACGAGAGCGTTCGGTAAACACTGTTATTTTTCTAAAGCGATATAACTTTTTTCAAACTTGTAAAATATGCAAAACGTCTAAGTGACATTTTGTGAAACCACAATTAAGCGCAACAGTGACGGTAGAAGAAAAAATACAACCACAAATACTAAAGGTACTTCCATGGAAAGGTCGAAAGACCGTAAAAATATTATACAGAACAAAGTCAAAGTGGAATTCGTTAAGATAAAAAGAAAGAAAAAAAGATAATAATCAACCAAATTTAAAAGGTCTGAGATCATTGAGAAAGATAAAATAAGCAAAACAAAATGAGAAGGTCTTTTTTCTACAAAAATAAAGAAATACATTATGATAATAGTACATGTACCTGTTTGCTAGCTGCCATGACTCTCTTTTCGTTTATAACTTTAACCAATAAGATGTCATTTTTTAGGTCTGGTGTGGTTTTTAAATTTGTCCTCCCGTGCCTTTATAGCTTATTACATGGCAAACTTTTGATCCTTCTAGATGACAGTACTCTGATCAGTAGTATTCCAAATCATTATGCTTTGATCTGCAGTGGCTAGTTATTAGCAATGAAACCACATGTCATTATTTTTATATGAATTTGCGTTCAAGAGTCTGTTATGCTGTGTTGTTACCCAACTATCAATTATAAGGGGATGCTTTGATCGGCTGTGATATTTTCCCAAGTGTAATCCATTGCCGTTTGGGTCTGTCTGTCATATTTTGTTTTGTCATTAATCCGGTGGGTCTTTTTCGTTTGAATCGTTTCATGTTTTATCATGTTAATGTCGTTACATTCAAATTTCTACACTATTAAAGGCCATACAGTATCTTCGGTCGGCAACATCAATTTTATTTTATATTCTTGCAAATGATTGTCTCAATGGCAATTATACGATATACGACATACCACATTCCTTAATTTTATGTATTACGTCATTCAAAGATTTTGTTTTATTTGCATAGAATGAATAAGGAAATGGATTGTCTTACTCGCAATCATTGCAATAGTATGTATCATAAAAGGCAAAATATTTAACCTTAACATAACACCCAAAACAATAATGTCATTGAACAAGTATTGTGTACCTCTTTGATAGGCATCGATGCGTCAATTTGTAAAACAGTAAAATGAAGTGCACATTGTCTAGTTTATCAATCTGCTTTGTCTATGTTTTAGTTTGCCTCTTTTGTCTGTTGACATACCATTTACAATGGGGAAAAACCATGTTGTGTTTAAAGAACAAAATAATAAATAAACATCTTCCTATACTTACATCGTGCTTATATAATAAAACACTGGTTATCTCAGCATGTGATTGGCAATTAATGTAATTGGTCACGCTGAACGTTATGTCAGTTGTGTACGACCAAATGTATAATAGAATATTTTGCTCGACTCTAATTTGGGAGGCAGTTGGTTCAAATCCCAACAGGGCCAAACCAAAGACTTGAAAATAAATTGAAAGTTCCTGCTTACCCATTAAGCATGCAGCATTTACGATTTGCAGAACAATGCCGTTGGCTTGTAAAATGTGTCCGGTTAGAGAAGTATGTCAGTATGTGAACTAGCGCGTGGACAAAACATCCGGCTCAGTGTGTTTGGTCTAGTACAAAGCAGGATTTATTCATATCAAATTATCATTTTCCTGTCCTGTCTATTCATTAAAGTGGCCTCTGGGTGTTAAACAGTCCTCGATTCATCAATAACTAGGAATTATGCTGCACATGAAGCGCGTTTTTCGTCGTTTTGAAATTAACTTGATCAATTCTATAAAGATCATACCTACAAAATGTAACATCTACACCAATGCTAGAAATATATTGGTTTGGTATTTTCTTCCAAAATGTTAACAAAAATCTTGCATTCTTTTTCATTTGAACCAGGAATACCATGTGTAAATGTAATTTGAAGACGTCCAGCACTAATTCGCGATCATAACCTGCAATATCAATAAGATTTGTTTGAATGTTCTTTTCAACATAGTTTATTCACGTACAGTTAACTGTAATTGCGTGTCAAACAAATACGACATTCCCCTCTGATTAGCAACAAGCAGCCGATTGACAGAACGGTTATAATGCACTGCAATTGGGAATCTAATCCATCATGTGAAATCATGGTGATGTTGTTAGAATTAATAGATGCAACATACACATTTCAATTGGTTTCTACAGAAATTCCTTGTGGTGTTCTCAAATGTGTATCATCTTTATAATTCCATATAACATTACCTTCGTTGTCACAGCATGTCACTGTGAATGTATTTTTATTTGTCACGTAGAACTTATTTTTAAAGTGACAAATACTTGACCAAGTGCTTACATATGTTGCGCTAATTTTAACAGTCTGTGTTTTGGTTTTAAAATCAATCTCATATATTGCATTAGGCCTATACCCACAAAATATAAACTTTTCACCAACACAAACAACACCATAACACCATGATTCAGTATATAGTGTTTTGGTTACTTCTCTGGATTTAATGTTAATAATCTGAATGCATACCTTTTCATTTGAGCAATACATACCAGAACTTACAGCAACAGTCTTATCATCCACTACAGTTAAAGCAAATGTTTTATTTTCTTTCAAAGAAATTTTGAAATCAAGATTACCATCTGCCTTCACGATGAACAATCGCCTTGCTTCGTACTCAGTAAATAGCATTCGTTCATCAGAGAGGACAGCACAGCCGGTTACTTGACTGCTGCCAGAATCAAATTTTCTAATCTCCGTTAATCTTATATCGTCGAAAAACGAAGGTTTTTCACAATTTGGGCCTTTTCAAATTTGCTGTTGATTAATGTTTTATTGGTTGGTACTGTAACCATAGATACTGTTCCAAATACCTTCACATCGGATAAAATATTTTTATCTTTGTGTCTATCTCTAAAGCGACAGATAAATCATCAAATTGTTTGTTTTCTATCATGGAGGTCAATCGGGTTTCTCTATCTGAGACTTGCTGTTCGATTTCTCTGGTCGCCAGATAAACTTGGAGTTCTGAAGCATGTTGCTTTATACCTTGTAATATATTATCAAAATTTGAAATTTCCGACTCTCCTTCATTAAGGCTTTATAATCAAACCCTTCTCAACAGCATCGAGATGATAATTCAATTCTATTCTAAACTCTAGAATTTTCTTGACTGCTGATTTTCATTGGTCTGCTACTTTAGCCAAGTTATCATCACGAGCTGTCCTCATCTGCGTGATGTTTGATTGTAAATCTGAAACACACTGATTCAAATCCTGGAAAATCTGGGACGTCTTTGCTTGCTTTAATACCGTCTCGATGTGTACAATGTTTTCTGCACATTTGGCATGGTCTTGAATACACTTGCAGCAAATCGGACATTCATGCTTCTGACAATAATTTTGCTATTTTCATTGTGTATGTCACAGTATTGTTTAATATCGGTTATGAAGGCAGGTAATGTTTGATAATCATTAATTGGAATAGTTGTATGACCACGTGTTGCTTTAAATGAAGTGTGGTGTTCTTTGCATTCTGAACAGAGAGCTTCGTCACAGTCTTGACACCAGTGTGTAGTTGGATTTGAAAGATGTCGGAGGTCACAGTCGCCACAAATGGAAGTTTTGGAAGCCATTTCTTGTACAAAAAGTCCTGTAAAAATAATCTAATTCGATTTAAGGTAGCACAATACAAAGTTTTTTTTTTCTTCCAATCACCAAGCTTTGAAATGCTGTAACTTTCTTAAGAATGCAAAGAAAATATTAAAAGAGGTATATATAGATAGATAAAAGATTAATCTTTTAAATGAATGCAATATTTTTATTATGTAATCATTATGTAATCCATTATTATGTAATTAGTGGCAAAATCTGGGTAAGTTCACTTGAATGAATTGAGCTCTTTCAGCTCTTAAACTATACAGATTTTTTTTACATAATCTTAACCAACACATCATGGGCTTCAAAAGGGTGTCTCAGATCGTCTCTATAGTATTCCATTCTCTCATAAATCTCTAATTGGTGTAAACATCCGAACCACATAAAAGAAGATATTGTTTAATTAGGTGTAACATTTGTTCTATACATTCTATCTGAAATCTGAGACACCCTTTTGTAGATAATGGTCATAGGAACAACATATAATAAAATCAACCCTCTAGGGATACCTATGCGAAAGCTATTTTCATTTGAAAGTGGAAATTTGGTGAAAAATATTTAAGACACAGTTAACATCATTATTGGTTACATAATTGTTGCATAATACAAACATTGCATTAATTTGAAAGAGTAATCTGTTACCTATCTTAAACTACCACTTTTATAAATTTTCAAGCATTATTAAGAAAGTTACAGGATTTCATAACTTGGGAGTTGGAGTCATAAAATCTTTGTTTTGTGCTACCTTAACCAAGACATAGATTTTCAAATTATTCATTCATCCCCCTTATTATATAAATAGCATATATATTCATTCATAGACAACCTTTTCTAGCAGCCAGAAAGTAGAGTTGATACAGGAGCCATCTTTTTACTGTTTAATAATAATTGATTTCTCCTTAAAAAAATATGAAGTTGATTTTCCAAGAAATATCAATTCATTGCAAAGTCATTTTAAAACTCAACAATAGACTTTGTATAAAAGATGACCAGCGAGGACTTGTTTTATTACTAAAAGGAAAGACATATAGTCATGTTTGACACATATAAATTCATTTATATCATTGTTACGGCCAGAAATCGCCTTTAAATTGTAGCCAACAAAAGACACAAATCAATAGTAAAATTTAACTAATATTTATTATACAAAAGTTTACAAAAGGTATTTCACAAATATTACTGTCAACTTAACTGTCAAAATATGAGTCCAATCTTTTCTCTTTATCTGTATCCGGAAATCTTTCGGAATCCAATCTGAATATTACTACTTCGGTCACAATCCAGTATGATGTTGTTTGTAGAATAAAAGTGTAAATCCAAATGCTGTGAATACTAATGTCTATCAATGTCTAAGTCTAAGTCTAATTCTGAGAGTTTAACTTTAGTGTCTGTATATATAGTGTAGTCATGGAAAATTCTAGAACACTCTATAATGGACATTGTGGAAAGTCCTAGAAAGTTACAACGGTAGTTTCTAGTAAACTGTAGAAGTTTATATTACGCATCTTTTATTAGGATCATTCTGGAATCATTATGTAATTCAAATGGAAAGTTCCAATCATTCTGTGATTGTTCCAGTGATTATTTTGTAAACAACTATCAGGCCATACAACACAAGTAAGGCCAACATAAATAAATACAATAATTACAATATCATAACATCATTATGTGAGTTATGGTTGGGGAAACGAAGAGGCTTGTATTTTCCAGATTAACTCACGTTTCTCTTGGGTTTTGTTTATTGTTTTATCTTGTGAAAAAAAAATTTGGTGGTGGTGGTGGTGAGGGGGACTCTTTAAAATTATAATGCTGTTGTAAACGAACATATGGCAAAATTTTAAAGTTATTATAGTCCATTTTTCACTTGAGCCATAAGAATCAATCTATTTCACTTTATGATGACAAAAAAATAACATTACTCTCATTTGGAAACAGTTCAAACTTCTGATTACTTCTCTAAAACACAAAATTGTATTAGGACAGATAAGCTTTTTTTTTAAAGCTACTAATATTTCATAGCATTTAGTTTAGTTTGATTTCATGCAATATCATACTTGCTACTTGTATCATTTTTTTTTTAATATATCTTAACTTTTTTCCCACAATACGACTAATACTTAGTATACAATAACAAGAACATACTAGTATCTCAATTGTTTGTAAAACAAATGAAAGATCTTTCCAGTAAAAAGGATGTTTTTTGTTATGTAATTCGTACGACCTTTCGTCTGATATAAGACAAGTATACCTTCTGAAACTTTTTTTCCTTTTTACACTTAATGACCCCATCCACTAACATTTTCGAGATCAGAAGTACGATACATGTAACGTTGACTTGATGATCTTTCGTTTGATATGCGACAAGACAATTTTTTTTTATTGGACAAGATTTTGATATTTGAAATGCACACGGTGTGGTTTGTCATTGGATATACAACAACTTTAGCTTAAAAGTAAATTTATATTTTGCATTTAATGACCCCACCAAACCTATTTATTGAGGACGTCAATTTGATATTCTAAATGTACACCTGATGGACTTTCATTTGATATGTGACAACCGAACCATCTAAGAAGTTTGAATTGTTGCACTAAATGACCTTACCCTTCCCCCTGGGATGAAATGTGGCTTTGAATTTTTCATTTTTAAGTCGAGCTCATTAAGACCTTCAATTTGATATATCATTTGGGAAAGTGCCAAAAATGATACAATATTAATTATACAAGTACAACTTATGCAACTCACAAAGTCAATGTACGCTTAACCATCTTTTAAAATCATGAGATCACCGGTCCATAAAACAGGACCACGACAGGTGAACCGTGTTTAAAAATATATATATATATATATACATAAGTACGTCTGAGTCAGTGACAACCCTACAACAGATGTATCCATCGGATTGCCATCAATGATGGTGATACATGGCTGTGTACATAATGTATATACAACTCGTCTAAACATCAACCCAACAATGTTAGATCTGTAAATTTGCTTTCGCAAATTTATGGTTCTTCCCTCGCCGGGATTCGAACCCCTAACAAAAAAAAGCAAATTTACAGATCTAACATTGTTGGGTTGATGTTTAGACGAGTTGTATATATATATATATCTATAATACTAAAATGACGAGGTCCAATTTGTCAGCCGTCATCACGTAAAAACGATGAATCAAAGAATTCAACTGTATATATAACTAATATAGTACAAAGGTGAAGATTAAAAATTACACCACTCCAGGCCCTTTTGTTTTCCACGTAATTAATATTGCCAAGAATTAAGAAGTTCCGGGTCGAGTCCGATACCGATACCGATATTATATTCACCTGTTAACGATTACCTGATCTGTACATTACGCATCTGACAGGCGCACCACCAAACGATGTATTCAGGATTAATATGCTTTATACACGGGTCATAATCACAGGGTTGACACTACTAATTTTGTCAAATTGTTACCCATTGTAGTATTTTAATCAGGAGGAATACTAAAATAAGGCTTGCGCATAGTTATATACGTTAATTCAGTCACGGACCCGCGATATCACGGGTGTGTTCTAGTATATATATATATATAAACGAGTATAAATTGAAAACTACGTTCAAACCTATGATTGCGTTAGATAAAAACCGCAATTTTTATACGTGTGTGCATGTCAAACAAATTTCGTTGTAGAAGGATCTAAAAACAGCACAAACAACATTTTCCAAAAGACCAAAAACGTAAAAAAGTATATTTAAACAAAACGCATTTGACTAACAGGTCGAACAACTGATGTTCTTTAACCCTGCTGACTGCCATTGACGATTGCCAAATAAATATGATCACAAGATGTAACAAAATGGATCTGAATATAAATTTAATACGTCACAGAAATTTTTTTGTTAACTAGTGGCTACGATGTTGTGCCACAAACATTCGGTGTCAATATTTCTTTAGTACAATATATATATATATTGTTTAACTA